>JAVCKT010130850.1:0-19150 GCA_032273925.1 Rhynchotus rufescens
AGAAAAATCTCTTTTTTATCCAAACACAAAACAACAACAAAACCCCCCTCACGACTTGCCGAGAAGACAGGTCGTGCCGCGCCATGTCTCCCAGGGACATTTAAAGCACACACAGCTGCCCGCCAAGGCTGCAGACCAGCGTGCAGGAAGAGGCTCCTCTTCCTGCAACATTCCTTCCAACACTCCGGAGGGCGGCGGGGGCGGCATCTTTTCCTCCTCCTTCCACCCCAGCATTACGGCTGTGCGTCCACAGGCAACCTCGTAAACTTTCCAAACTGCAGGATAAGGCACAAGCCTCTATCGCTACCCTCCTTCAACCCGCACCCTGCTCTGCCCTCAGTCACGTTGTGCAAAGGTATTCCAGAAAGACGTGAGATAGATTGTTAAAAATCTGCTTATTATTTCTGATCTTTCCTTAAAGTGAAGCCTCTCTCAAAGGTTGCAGTTCACCTCTGTGGCTTTGGAGCAATACTTCTCACCATGTGCCCCGCTAGGAATTGGGCATAACTGAAGTTTAGCCCCAACTAGAGCTACAGGACCTATGGGAGTCCTGCAGATAGGGCACGGGTTGTAGGTGCAGGCGCAAAGGTGGTGGAGTCTCAGGCTCCAGCAAGATTTGAAAACAAGGGACCCATGTTTCCTCTCTGATGGAGTGAAGGCGGATTTGCAGCCTCACTAACATCTATTACTAAAACAGAACATTTCATTCCAGAGTCACAAAGTGTTTCAGAAACAAACATTCAGCTGAGGAATCAAATTCAAAAGAAATCTCTCCTCCTTTTAGAGAAAGACAGCAGCTTTCCCCTTTGCACTATAGGTGCAACAGGGAATTCCCAAGCATCAACGAGGCTGTTTCGTATAGGATTGCACAAGTCCATGCAATCAGGTAAGCCTTCAAAGCCAGCACACGTAGTCCTGCAAAACCTTCTACCTCCTTATAAGATGAAGAGCTATTAAAGCGCTGCAGGGTCCTGCTTGCCGGTGTTCCCGCAGCCGGACACGGTGCAGTGCGGACTTCAATCCCAGGCTGGAAGCACCAGGAGGAGGAAGCAAAGGCAGCGGGTTCAAACTTATGCAACTCGCAGCTGGGCAGCCAAGCGGGGCCAGTGCCGGGGGAGTCTCCGGGAGCGGAGGAGGTGACTCACTCACTTCCTCGGCTGGCTGCAGAGCTGCTCCCGGCTCCCTCCTCCTCCGCTGGCAGCAACCGCCCGGTCCCGCGGCAATGCCAGGGCCTGCCTGCCTCCTCTGAGCGCACACTGCCTTTCCAGGCCTGCTTAAATGGCTCTAAAATAACTCCAGGAGAAACCAGAGACACGTGAGGTGGAAAATACTCTTAAACTGCAGCTAGAACGCAAACAAGCAGAACTTTTCTGCTGAAATCCTATTGCAAAACCTCACCAGGAGAGGGGAAAAGATCCCACATGCGGACTCCGCAAAAGCGAAGCAAAGGGAGCCTATGGAGCCTCTCGAGAGGGCTGATACCGTCCTCCCTCTCTGCTTTTTGCAGCACTGCTACCAGTCTAACAAAGCTAACAGCTTCACCCCAGGTAACACTACTCACAGTGGCTTTCTAATACTCTTTACTTTCTGAAATCACGGCGAGCTATTTTTCGCCACAAAACAGGCAACCTCTTAACACATCTCCACTGATGCTCCTGCCTGCTTTCGTATCAGTCCCTCAACTAATTTCAGTAAAAAGAACCAAGTTCTCCTGGAAGTCACAAGACATTAGACCAATTTTAACCAGCAAGACAACCTTTAGAAGCAGATTTTCTACATGTTGAAGAACACAAAGAAAAAAATCATAAAAGCTCAAATGTTGGAATTTAGCTTTTTTTTTTTTTTTTTTTACCCTTCTTTTTCTTCTATTTTTACCCTCCAAAACAAAGCAGCTGCTGTTCTTGCTAAAGGCAGCTGAGGTTTGCAACTACCACCCATAGCCTTTGAAAAAGAGGGCTCCCAGATTAGCTGGAAAGCGTTGCATTAGCACAGCACTCCGAGCTCCCCCTTGGGTGGATTTGGCTCCACTCTTTCCATTACTAGATAAGAAACCTCAAGCACACAGGGCTCGGCTCAGCCTGGTTACAGGTGCACCTATCTGGGAAAGAAGTGATTAAGGTTTACAAAAGCGCAGAGATAACCCACAAAAAGGGAAAAGAATGGGGGCTTGTCTGTTGCATAAAGAGGCCTTAAATATATTCTGTGCCTATGATGGAAGCTATGTCTCACTTCAGAAGAGTGTAGTGACTGAAGAACAACTAGTTACAATGGCACAAGAAACAAGGTACTGAAAATGGCAATATTAGGGGAGAAAGATTTCAAGATACTTTGAACAAAACACACTCATTGAACACCCAATTACATGTGAAAATAAGAAATTGTAAGTAAGAGAACTCTTGGAAACTAAGGTTCAGGGCGTTCAGCGCGGTGGCGAAAGCAGCACTGCAGCAACAGCCTCGCAGGGCACAGCGCTAGCGGCCGCCCCGGCCAAGCAGCCTCCTCTCCCCACATCTTTACCTTTGACCATCACCTACCAGCTCTAGGGTTTCCTGCTTTAATTTCAGCAGGAATACATTCAGCCTGAAGCAGCCCGGCAGAACAGCAGTGTCCCCCCAGGCTGCAGCTCGCTCGCCTGCGCGGGCCGCTTCTCGTCGGCTCCGAGCGGAGCATGGAGGCAGCTCGTGCCCCCACTGCCGGCAGACCCCGCGTCTCGCCCCACACGCACGGAGGTGCTGGGCGCCGCTTCCACACGCGCAGGGAAAAGGTGAACCCAATAGCAGCCTGTCTTGCTGTAACGGCTCTGAGATCTGGCTGGCACCAGCACCAGCTACTCTCACTTGCAAGGGGCTCTGACCACATAAAAACACTTCAGCCTTTACTCAGAGGCATACAGAATGCATTGTCACCTCCTTTAATACCAGAAATATTCTCAGATTTCTATGATCTTTTTCTTGTTGCAGGTCTTTTAATTCCAGGCTTTAAAAGGGCATCAAATGAGACAGGCATATACAGAATGCAGTATTTTCCAGGATGAAAAATCATTAAGGAACTAACCTATAGCACCTTACTAAATGAGCTTAGGGTTTACATTTTCAGCTGTGATTTCTCCAGTATGTCTGGTTCAAAGCTTACTTGATATAAAGAACAAAATTTTAAATCACTCCAATCATTCTTTCACACATTAAAAGATCTTCCTCATCTCCATTCCTTTTAAGACATTTTGCCTTGATATTTACTAACTCATCATTACTCTGTTTCTTTAAATATTGTTTTCCAATCAAGTATGCACATATTTATACTATTTCACATGCCAAGTTCATGCCCTCGCATTCTGTAGTAACATTAAACTCTACTCTTGGGCCCATCTGTCGAGAGCCTCCTGCAGTCCTGTGCTTTCCTTAGCTCATCTGCTGCACCACCTATATTTAGCAAGATGAGTTTAAATTCTGCACATTCCCCATCTCCTTTGGGACCGGCTGTGTGCATTTCCCTCTGACATAAGCCACAGAAATGATTCCGGAAAGACCCTGACTTCTCCTCAAACCTTGGCAAAGTTGAGCCACGTAGAAAATTATAATAAACAGCAGTAAATCATCCATTCCACCACTTCAATCCTAGCTTAGAATTACTTTTGCATTTTGTAATTATTTTTAAATCATTTTGCAAGTTCTTCCATGTGCTAGATAAGCAGTGTCGAGGGGTCCTAGCTAAGGTACCTTCTCAGCCTTACCCACAGCAGCACAGTCAGGTCCTTGCAGGAACTCCATGAAATCAGAGCAACGGGAACCACTTCCCACTAAATACTGCTGCCAGCAACTCAAATTGCTGCTCTCTCCTTTCACTTCAGTCCCTGTCAGCTACAGTGGAGAGATTTCAGGAACAATTTTTACATTTAAGTCAAATGGAGCAGGCTAGCGAGTGTCTGTCTGTCTTAGCTAGAGCTCTCTATCTCCTTCTCCAACTTGCTAATTTAGATCCTCCAGCATTTACGAAACATGGAAAGAATCATGATCCACATTTTATTAGATGAAGAACAAAACAGAACTCAGATAATGTCTCATTGCATAACAATCTGGGGTAGCATCAAGAACAGACACAGGATGTTCTACAAGTCCCATCCCAATCTACAAGAAAATATTGTTTAAATCTACACGCAAAATGTAAATATTGAAGTTGCTGTAAAAGAGGGTGAAAAAATTGAGATTCTTAGTCAAACAATTCTGTTCGGCTGGCTGCAAGGAAGACTGCACAAGGAGTATATGCTATTTCCTTTAATACAGAAAGGATAGATTAAATTTAATGCCTCCAGGGCAATAGCAGGATGGAGTTAGTTCAATATATATTTTTAATTATCTCCCTGGAGATTTGCAGTGCCTCACAAATAAGGAAACAGCTAACAGAAACGTGCCCCTGCGAAACCCTCACCTACTGCAACAGATGCGGGTAAGAGTCAGTAAAGTACCACACACGTGGGACAGCTTTAGGGTCTGGTCCAGGATTTGCTAAGCTTTCTGCACAGCTTCTACATCTCCCGACGGTCCTGCTTAGGGAAGCAGCTTCCTCCTCCCTATGCAGAGCCTCTCCCACGCACGGGGCCTGTCACGTTTTCCTGCAGACAGTCAGCACCGCCGCAGCTCCCGTGGACTGTTGGCAACGTCCCATGCGCCACCCTCAGCCACCTTGGAGAGGAAGGGGGAGCAGCAGAGCCCTCCTGTGCCAAGGGCCACCAGGGAAAGCACAAAATGGGCTGTGCTCATGGGTCACACATGGCAAAGCAGAGGACGTGGGGAAGGGGGAAGCTCCAGGGCACCACAGAGAATGGCACCTAGAGCCCCAGTGAACAAGCAGAACAAACTGAGCAGACTCCAGTCCAAAGAAAACCCATTGGAAAAGACTATAGACACCTATCAGGCATCCATGGGTGGGAGACTAAGCTAGGGAACTGCGTCCCATGAGAGGGCAAGAAATTATAATAGAGACGTTTTAAAGGCCTAGGAAACAGGGAAGCATTGTTTGAACCAAAGGACCTCTCTGCGGCATGTCCATGGTTGAGGAGGGGAACCGCAGGGAACCACTTGCGAACAGACAGACAGCAACAAAAGGGAAAAAGTGACATCTGGCAAGGCTGGCATCTCCTGCTGCTGCCTGAAGACGCCTGCTCCCTGGGACAGCGAGCACATACCTAAATAAATGGCATTCGTTAAATAAGTAGCATTCGTTGGGAGCTCGCAGGGCTATGCCGCTCTCCACGCGGGCAGTCCCTTCCCATGCAGACCAGGACGGAAGCCACAGCTCTCTGGGATCGGGAGAGCCCCACAGCCCAGGGGAGGTGACTTTCCTACCACCCTCATCCCTGTCCTGAGAGGCTGCGCCTTGAGAGTGCCCTGATAAACCACTGTGCTAACCAGAAACCTCAAAACTCAGGAGCTCTAGGAGGGGAGCAGAGCAGAGGAATTGCCACACTGAGCATTAAGTACAAGCAGGGTCAGGTACCGCACCGCCCCACGCGACAAACGGCCACCGCTGTCTAGCCCATTCCTGGCACGCAGGCAAACACCTCAAGTAAGCAAGGCAATACCAAAAGTGGAATTATCACTGGGGAAAAATATATACACCCAAGAAGAACATGTCACCCTCACCTCATGAACTGAACCAAACCCGAGAGAAACAGAAATCCTTCCTACTTTGGTAAAATATTTGGGTCTATACTGTAAAAGGATGGTGCAGATTTTTGGGGTGGAGGGGGGCAGTGCAAATTAGCTCCCACAGATGTTATCAACCTGTTCAGCTTGCTTTTCTGTTTGCACAGTCTTAAAATAATCACCCACGCCTGCCTTCCAAGTGCTTACTATTTATATTCACGGATACGTTTTTATTTGTCCCTTATCATCATCACAACTGTCCACACTGCAGCTAAACACACAGAGGTCCTCTAGTAAGGGCTGTATTATAAAGGGACTTTTTTTGAATGATCTGAAAGCAGCCCAGATCTGAAGCAAAGGAAGTTTTCAGGTAACAGGCCTATGGAGAGGGAGCTCTGTCCGCTCAAGGAACATACCAAAAATAATTCCTAGGGCTTCCTTGCCACCCTCCAATTCAAGTAAACTCAGGACAAATACTGGAGGCTTTTCTTCCGGAACGCGCCTGGGATTTTCCCTTTTGCTTTGTTTTCAAAGGATGGGAAAGCCACAAAAGTGATTACAAAGAAAATGTCCATAAAGTGCTGATGATGAGCTTTTCCTACAGACAGCAGCAGGGCAAAGCCTTCCATGCCCAAACAGCTCCCGAACAAAATCAGCATAGATGAAGTAAACAAGCTGTTAAAGAAACAGATTGGAACTTTAAACTTTATAATTTATTTATTTTGTAATGGTCTGACAATGTTGTATCCAGCAACTGCTGAAAAGTTATTGCAGTGAATGCAAGCCATATCCTCAGTTTAATTTATCATCAAGCAAAACTTTGAACGATGCTTCCAAAATAACTGAAATTTTGCCTAGGTCTCATAACCTAGGCAAACAGAATCATGATTTGGACCAGACTCTTATCTTTTGTCTCACTCTTGTGGTTCTTAGTCTGAATTTTGAGAAAAAGACAGCCGTGTAAAGCAAACTGCAAGCAAATCTAGGGGAAAGCCCATGTGTATAAATGGCTCTGCAACATGGTGCAGGATTACACTTTAACAAAAGAGGTACATGGTACATTTCTTAAATTGGTTAGTTCTTATAAACTGTGGTGAAGTTCAGAATAGGAATTATTATAATCTGTCATCATGATAGATACCATGAGCTGAAAAAACTTGAGCAGCCTCACAGTTCAGGAAGAGCACAGCAATTAAAGAATACAAAACAGTGTTTCCAAGCTTTGGAAAGTTACATGTGTGTGCTATTCTTTCCCTCTGGAAGTAGATAAACAGTCCTTCTAATTGCAAGTGGTTAGATAGCTATTTTGAGCTTTGTTGTTGGGAGCTGTCAGGGAAGGCGGTTGCTAGCAACAGCGAGGCGAGCACGCTCCGACACGCAGGAACTGCAGAAGGCTCTAAAATCCCAACGGCTGAGAGCAGCCCAAGTGTCTCCCTCGCTCCCGCTCACACAGCTGGCACAGACACCAGGCTCCCTTCCCAGCACGCACTGGCTGCACAGCTGCACGGGGATGGCACAGGCACCGAGCGAGTGCCCACGTGCCAGTTCAGGGCAGGAAGGAAGGAAGCCTCTCCGTGCGTGTCATGCTGCAGCAGGGAGGGAGGAAAGGAGGAAGGGAAGGCTGCTGCACGTCCAGTCGCTGGCATCCTGAGCTCCACAGCACTTGCAGCACAGAGTGAGGCGCACCTGGGAGCCCGGCACGTGCAGCCCCACAGCTCAGATGCTCTGCAGATTCATTCAAGGCTTTGTAAGAGGCAACAGGCTACAAAGGAGAGGGGGAGGGAGAGGGAAGGTCATGGACACAATGCTTTCCAGTGCCTGAGGTTTCTTTATGAGAGACATCAGTGCACGTAATGCCTTGACTTTAGCTTTCAGCAGGGATCCACTCCCAGCTGGGCTACCAGCATACATCCTCAGCGAGGCACTTTGGATCAGTTTGTAAACTGAGCATAATACCTGAAACCCCAAGCAGGGGTATTTATAAAGTGATTTGAGGTCATGGAAGTGGTATTATTTTCAACAGTGTATACGTCTGATGGGGATTCTTCCCTGAAGAACTGAAAGCCTGGTTTGAGACTTGATGCAATAGGGCAGCGAAAACAAAAGAGGAGGGTGAGGGCCAAGGCCATGCGGGAAAGGCTGCACGAGTCACTCCATGCAGGAGCTCTTCTGCCACACACTCATCCCTGCCCTTCCCTGCCCAGGAACACCTTTGTCCTTTCCGGCAGTTTTTAAGCTGAAGCACTGCCCACATCTACAGCCAGACAGATGTCAGTGTTGACTCAAAGAACGTGTTATGAAACTCCTGGAGCAGGCAGTGAGCCTTCAACAGTGCAGGCAGGACTTTAGCAGGAACTCTTAAAAAGGCTATTCAAAATACACCTTCTGTTTTTACAAAACCTGTGTGGTCACTGCTGAACACAAAAGGGTCTTTTTGTTGAGCTGCTGCATGACAGAGTCAACTCTTCAACCGTGACAGGGCTCAGCAGCATCAGGGCAATGCAGTTAAGTAAGCGCGTGCAAGTTGATCCTGGGGGGAGGAAGAAGGGAAGCCGTGGGGCGAGCACGACCATCACAGGGTGGAAGCCACAGAAGCTGAAAGGACGGGAGCTCCTGCCAAAGCCAGAGGGCTCCTTCTGCAGGGCAGGATTTCACAGGAGAAAGGAAAGAGCAGGTGGCTGGCACCAGTTCAGGAGCAAATGCAGAGACGGACACTTCCATTCCTGTGGAGGCTCGTTTGTATCCTTACCAAACGGCATTGTGAAACACTCCCGCAGTTGGGCACGAATGACATCAGCCTCAAACTCGTGCACGGCCAAGTCAGAAGCTTCCTGAAAGGTTCGGCCTGCCTATCGTTCCCGAAGCCAACAAAGCCTCTCCCGCACTTTGCAGCAAATAAGGAAAAAGCCTTTCCACAACAGCATGAGGCAAAATGTACTCTACTAGGAACTCTTGCAAAGCTGCTTTAAACTGGACAAAAGACTCCCTTCCTGAGGACGTATGAATCAAGGCTACAGCAATCAATTCAATTCTACCGGAAAAGCTGAAGCCTCCACATTTATCCCCCTGCATATGGGATTCTGCAAGAGTTAAGCAAACCCTAAGCACAACATGCTATGACGTTTCCTTCTACACTTTTGCACTAGTTCATTAAGCATCCTGGAGGAATATAAACATATTCTTATTAAAGTCATAGCACTTAGGTCACTAAACCCACATTGCACTTTGAATTGCTGTATTTGTTGAAGATGCAAACAACATAATTATTATTAAAAATACCAGGAGCAGTAAGTCCTTCTGAAAAAAAACAGGGCAGAAATGACTGGAAAGTCACACAGCAACTTACTGGAAGAACTGATAAGAGGATCAATGATAAACACTAAACAACTTCCAAAAGAAACTGCTAAGCACAAAAAAAGAAACTGAAAAAAACCTTTACATAGCATCATTTTCACTCTCAGAACAAAAGGCTAATGAAGGAATCACCCACTAAGGTGCAGTCTTCCCTCAACCTGATCCCCTCATCCTGAAGAAGTTCAGCAGACTAACGCTCCTTTACAGTTACATTTATCACATCTCATTTCCCCACTCACCAGAAAAAAAAACCCTCTATTTTGCACTATTTATTAGTTCACCTTATGTCCCACAGCTCCTGATGTCTTCTGCACTATTTTTAAGGGAAGTCCAACCAACAACGGAGAAAGGCCAGCCTGCAGCCACCAGGCTGACATTCAGTACACACTCCTTTGTAAAAGCATTTGGGGTCTCCAAACCAAGCCAGGCAGGAAAGCACATTGCTAGCTGCAATGCCAAAGACAAATCCAGTTTGCAGAAAGCTCCAGAAAGAACTAATATATTAGCACTCATACACCAAACCTCATCTCACATGTATTGAGCAATATTTGCTATTTTTAATAGGTAAATTAAAAATGGACATAGTGACTTGGTTTGGAACAGGTAGCTAACGCACCGTTGCATTCATTTCATGCACACAGACTGTGCAGGTACAGAGCGTTGCTTACACAAGGTCAGAAATTACTCTTAGCCCAGTTTTCCTGATGGGGACAAAGACTTGTTACGGATCTGAAAATCTTTTTCTGGCTCTTAGCAGAGCTGTCACCCATGAGCCGTAACTGAAACACGAGCTTGGGTTGTCGTCGGGCCCAGACACAGACGCAGTAAATCAGGAACACGAGGTAGAGGCTGCAAACGAGACCATACTCTTAATTTTGCCTAGGGACTAGGTAACTGCACTAAAGAACCTCATCAAATCCCTGCTGATGCGCAATTACAAGTTAAAATGAACAAAGAAGAAAAGGAATCTACATAGAGCTATAACTAATTAGTTTTGATAGGCATTTTCATCTAGGGAAGAACCCTTAGAAATGAGAGAAATAAAAAGGGAAGGGGAGCTCTTAAATACTGCAAGACAGCGCTTCTGGCCATCCTCATGATATATGATCGTGACATATGACATATAGGTATATTCCTTCAGTCTTCACAACACCCTTCCCAACCACCGCCCCTTGGGAGAAGGAAATTTTCTTTTCCCCAACTGCAGCACCAGCAGCTTCCAGACGCAGAAGAAGCCGATGGGTTTGAGTTGTGCGTTTTCCAAATAAGCCTTTTGGTGCAAAACATCCTCCTGCTAGACTAACCACATGTTCCATCTCGTCCTCTCTCCGCAGGTGCTGCAGCTCCCAAAAATCCCACCCAGGTGGAGGCCACCACTCAGGGCACGCAAGACAAGTGAGCAGACCCATGGCTTCCACATACTGCTGTTGGGAAAGCTCTGGAAGCATCATGGAAAAAGGGGCAACAATTTAAGCATAAAGACTAGAAAGGAAAGTCTTGCACATTTTGTTTTTCTCCTTTCCATAAAAAGATGGGTATTTATAGCAGCTTCTTACAGAAAAGTAAGCCTTGAGAGCTGTGTGTGAGGAATGCTAAGTCACAGCGTAACTTAAAAAGAAAAGCAACAATTTAGACACAACTGTGATGAAATTCATCTATGACAGCAGGTTATGTCAGTGCTGTTCTAAATCTTCTGCTCCTCAGTTTGATTTAGATGTTACATTTTCTTCCTTGCTTACAATCCAAACAGTCAACATGAAGGATTGCCTTACTCATGAAATCTGCCAAGTCAGAGCCACCAAAGCACTATCAGTGACAGAACAAAGAAAAAAGCAGAAGAAAATTCACACCCACTCTCAATCGTAGCTACCCGCAGGTAAGAGCATCAGGAAAAGCTGCAGACAAAAGAAGAGCATCTACATTTACACAGTTCCTGCATATGGCAGGCTAAGTTTGTAATACTGAAATCATTTCTGAGCTGATTTTTTTTTTTTTTTTTTTTTTTTTTTTGCCTAAGTCAACAAGGTTTCCACGCTCTCGCGGGCACCTTCGAGCCCACATCCTGGAGGATGTAAATGGGCTGACCCCGGAGTTTGCACAAAGCCCCACACCAGCAACCAGGCAAGGAGAGGGATCTCCCTCCATAAGCAGTTTCAGGAGCCTCGGGATGAAGAATTTGTCACTTCACCTCTGCAGTTTTTCAGATGCCTGAAGATGCCTTTCAGATGCCTCCTGGCATCTTAAGGAGCAGTATTCCCAAACTTAGCATAAGCAAAGCAACAAAGTTAGCATAAGCAGAGATTTCCATTTGTAGCTCTCTGTTAGGAGGGGTACTTCTCTTGTCTGGCAAACACTAGCCCTGGTACGATTACAATCCACCTGTGCACGTACATATGGTGGAGAAGCTGTTTTCCCTTGCAGAGGGCTCTATGTACCTAGGTGCAGCGCAGCTGCTCCCAAGCCAGTTGGAGTCAGCAGCCCCCTCTTCCTAGGGGAGCATCAGCTGCTCTGCAGCAACCCTGGGGAAACCCAATCCCTCAAAGGCTCCGTGTCCCCCTTGCAGCTGGGCTCGGGGCTCCCACAAAGTGCGGCCCCCGCTCCACACCAGGCAGCTGCAGCCCCCAACATGTGGCCCCTTCCTTATTCCTGCCACTTGTTCTGCGGAGAGCGGCGCTTGTCTTCAACTTCTTCCTCCTTTCCTAGAAGGGAAGCTAGTCCCTTCTAGGGGGACTAGCATGAATTGGTTAGAGGAGCCTAGTTCCATCACAATACACAGACTTTTCTTGTTTTTAAAGAAAACAAATGAATGCTCCCCACGGCCCTCCCCAAACAAGCCCTAAACCCATAAGCACCTCTCCCAACTGCTTTCATCTTCATATCCCAATGCTTTCAGTGAAATTAAGGCCATTACACGCTTTCAGCCACAGCAAAGCTGGTGTGCTCCCCTCTACGCAAGTATTTCTTGCACTAATTGTCTCTTTTTGTTTAGAAAGGAGAGGTGGATGCTCCTGGCAGAGCACATTTTCTTTGAAGCCACAGCCGTAGGTAATACCTGTGATGAACAGGCAGCTGTAGTTTATCCCAACTATATACTACACCTATACTATATGTGTATATACACTTACACGACTACATACACTACAGGTAAGAACCAGTTTAAATACCAGAAGACTCTCATGAGTAGTTTACTTGAATGCACTTCTACAAAGATGCTCCATCACTCTCACCAAACAAAGCACCACCCCACAAGCAGATTAAATTACGAAGGCTACAGATTATTCATAATGTCTTTGCAGTCATGATGTAAATAACCCTCCTCTGTTTAAGTTTTCAAATGAAAACAGTGATTTTGCTTTCAAGAAGCTCTTGTAAGATCATCAAGAACTCGAGGTTTTTCATCTCCAAAAATTAAATGTTTGCTATTATGCAGCTATGTGTATAACTATTTTTGTGTGTGCATTTCACTAGCTAGCTACTAGTGAGGCTAAACTGTATACACTGTAAACACTATTTTAAAGACATCTAAAAGGATGAGAAACCTGTTTTTTAAAAGGTTTCAAATGGAAATATTGTAATTTAAAGAAGTTACTGTAACAGCGGAAGCTTTTATTCTTAATAATAGAAACAGCTAATCTAAAACAGCAGACGTGATAGATTTATCCCAATAAAGTTGAAAATTAGCAGTTGAGGGTAGTAAAATGAAGAAAGTGCCTATCACCACATTGCTTGAAACTACTATTCAATACACATAACCAGAGAAGCTCTGGTTATGAAAAGCTAATTCCCCTGCCCTCGCTTAAGATGCGAGGCCCAAGACAGTTTTCCAGCAACTGCATTTAATAATAGCACGGGGCTGCCGCAGAACAGCTAAGCTGACACATGACATCATCCCACGCACACACAGCGGGAACTTGACAGATTCTCTTTATTGAAAAAGAGAGAGTCCTATTCCCTCTTCCCCCACTTTTTTATAATCATCTTTAAAGCAAAATATACTCCAGAAGTCCAGTCTGAATGCCATGTATTAATTTGGGTATTTTTTCTACATCTGTTGAGTTTTTTGTTCTTTTAATTTGCTTGTATGATACACACAATCTTAAATCAACGACTCTTCCTCCAAAGTGACACCTAAGTCATCTGTGCTTCAGAATTCAGGTTTATATGAAATTCTACAATATTAGCATTAGAATACAGGTGAATTATACAAATACAGGAATATGGAGTGATTAGGAGTAATTAAACCAGCTCAAACCTTTCAGAAAGACTACTATAAATAACACTAAGTAAAATACTTCACAGAGTAACTTAGTTCAACCCTAAAGCAGCTTCTGCCTAAACGGATGATATTGTTGAGAACTGCCCGCATGTGAGCACAGAGGATTAGACACTGAAGAGATCCAACTTTCTTCCAGAGTGAATTCCCAGCTTCCCAGTGCAACCTCATATCAGATCTCCATATCAGCACCCTGGCAGAAGCTACAGGGAGAAACCCATGTTCTTACCCTTTCTCACCCGCTCGGCGAAGCGGTTCAGTTTTGTGCAGGCTGGTGCCACGCGGAGAATTCACAACAGGAAAGGCAGTGCTGCTGCAGGACCTTGCAGTTGCTGCTGTCAGTTCTGGGTGCCATTCGCCCAGGCCTGCCCAGCGGCGGGGCGCAGAAGCAGCACCGGCCTTGCGCCAAACACAGTGGTGATTTTGCACGGACGCCGAGCTCCGGCCCCGCTAACTCTTTCCTCGCTTTGCCATCCAGCTTTAGCCACAGGCAATGCAGCACCCATCATGGCAGCAGTTTATGCCCTGGGAAAACTCCCAACGCCTGCTGAGCTATTCCCAGGAGAAGATGTAGCCTTATCTGGGGTTACCAACTAGCCATGCACCACCAAATTAGCTGTTTTTTCCTCCATTTTTAACAGGGAAATCTCTCATCCTTTAAATCTGTTTTATTGTGCATTAAGCAATTTCTTTTGACTGGATAGCTCACTGAACGTATCAAAAATAGGCAAATATGTTTGTCAGGAAAGCAAAGGTTTAAGAATCTCTATTACAGTCACCACAAAGAAACAGCAAAATATTCACTAAGTTTTCTGCATTCGAAGTCTGACTTCTCCCCTTTGCACGGGCTCAATATGTCCTGCCAATTCATCAGTTCCCAAAAATAAACCAGTTGAGTAACTGAAGATGTCAATAGCTTTTCACATTCCCTCCACACATCCCAACCGCAGGCCTTGGAGGGCTCCTTACCAACAGTGAGACAGCCTGCACTGACTCCAGAGCACTTTCCCTGGCAAATTCTGGCATTTACAGTAGCTCCACTTTAGCTGTCACTTCACACAGCATTTCCCTCCACCTCCAACCCGCGCGTTGCTCTTGTAAATCAAGCCACTTAGAAGGAACTGTTTTTGTGAAATACCTTTCAGCGCAGGGCAGAAGTGACAGGGAGAAGTTAAAATTCCCATCATTTTCAGAGCAAGGAAAAGCAGCACGGCAGCTGACAGGCATGTGATAACCTGGGAAATGTGCCCCAGCCACGCTCCAAGGGAGGAAGTTGGACTCTCTGGTTTACTTCATCCCTGGCCTTCCTGGGAAGGCAGCCAAAATTCCACAGTGGAGGTATTCCATGCTTTTGTATTGGTGCTAAACTAGACCAAATCGCCTAAGTGCACAGCACCAGGAATCGATATTTTGTTCTCCGTTAACCCAATTCAAGGCTGAATAAGCAGCCTGGCTAGGGATGCTCTATCCTCCTGCTCCACACAGAAATTTGGTGCCCAGCGTCTACAGCAGGATCCAGAAGCCTCAGTTCCACATCTCAGATTACTGCAACTAACACAGAGAGATTAAACATCCCTCAGGGAATCCTGAAGGCCTTTGGGACAGGAGGTCAGGAAATAGACCCACCTCGTCAGAGGACCAGACTCCAGACACGGGAGATGGGAATTTGGAGCTGTGGGTCCTGCCTTGTCCCGTAGGGACCGTGTCACTGGGCTGGCAGGCTGCCTTCAGTGGGGTAGTCCCCCCACCTCCTCTGACGCTCTGCCCTGCAGGTTAGGCCACAGCACTGGCCTCGCCTCCCCGCTGGGAGACCAGCAAGGCAGTTACCTCACCTTAAAACAGAGGCCATAGCAAGGCGCAGAGAATATAAATTGCTTGTCAGCACTGGCACTGAAAGGAAGGGGAAAAGCTGGAACCAGTCTGGCCTCCTGGCCCTCGGCAGCAGACAACGCTTCCTTCCTTCACTGTGGGTTTGGTTTTTCTTTTGACTTCTCTTTCAAGACTGCTTTTCTTTTCCCAGAGTCGTCTAAAATTTGCAAATAGAAGTATAACCTCCTGCTAGAGCCAGTAAATCCAATCATTGCAAACCAGAGCAGCCCTCTGGCTCAGGACAAAGGGCACAACTACCTTTAAATTCTAGGTATATGTTATTTGTTGTCACGGATTGCTTTAATTTCAGTATGAGCAGCTTGCTGCAGCTACAAATGGATAAAAAGCAAACTTTTTTCCCCCCACAGAAATATTAACATGGGACTAATGTCCAAGACTGAAACTGTAAAATCTATATTAGAAGAATGGAAAACCATGAATGAACCATTTTGCATCAGAAGATTGAAATGAAGGGTAAATCCCCTATGAAAGGGCTCATAAAACATTTCACCACCTTTCACCAGTTAAACAGGAGCTCAAGAATAAGATTTACTTAAGATTTTTAAAGACAAAACAATATTTTGGGTATTTTAACCCAATAAACACATTAGAAAACACCCCTCCCTTCAATTTCCTGCAGACAGACCTCCTTAAGAAGCGCTCGTATAGCCCCAGGCACAGCATTGCACCCTTCCCTATTCGATCAGATCCCACAATCTGCTTTTGACAAAAGGGACACCTATAAGTGCTCAAAGGTCTGTATGGAGTCCACACCTTAGCTCCATATTACTCAAAACAAAACTCTAAACAGCCTCAATAAAACCGTATTAGCTCAGAACCTGGAATTAGGGAAGAAATGGTTTAATGCAGGCTTAGCTACACCATGTTATAGAGCAGGTTCATCGCTTTCCAGTAGCTCTCATTATATGCAGAGCTACCTTGTGCAGAGCATTTCCAAGCTAACGCAGACCAGCTCAACTCTCACACTTCAGTATCCTCTTTAGCAGATTTCTGCCTAGATTTCTGATGAGCCACTACGAAACAAATGGCTTAGCCCAACTTATATTTAAAGTAAACATTTCCCCTCTAAATTCATCGTGTTTTCTGTCTTCCAAATGAACCAAACCAGAACTTTACTTTCTGAAGAAATTGCTTTTTCTGTGTGCCTGACACTCATGTGCTGCTGCAAACACCACGGCCATCTCAGTTCCATTGCAGACCAAACCAGCTGGCCTACCGGGTTTTCTTGTTTCCTCTTGGCACAGCAGATGGACCAAAGTTTGCTTACAGTTAGGGCTCCTGCTCTAGGGATAGCTTCAATACTACTATCTTCCATCAGGGAGACATCAAAAATATTAAATATCTGGAGTCCTTGCATTTTGTGCTTGCATAAGCACATGTGTTTGTTTTGGGGTTGCTTTGTAGTCCGGCACTCAGTCTTCCACAAACCCCAACAATAACTCCATAATTCTATAATATCAAATATTGTTATACAGGAATGGAACAGACTATTGGTTTAGATCTGTCACCGCTGAAAACACCACCTCTGTTTAAAAACAAATGAACAAAAACCCTGAACTCCAAATCTTCGTGACACAAACCCAGCTGCATCGGCACCACACAAGTGCCAGGCAGACAGGATCTTGTGGGCACGGCTCTGTTTTCAGAGCAAACTTCATATATTAAACGCATTGTCCCTTTAAGTAAATAGCCTCTTATTCCTGGTCAGTAATTGTGGATGGTCAAGTATTTGGGCCACTGCCTTTGGTCTCATACTTGCCTAATGACAGCCCTGCCAGAAGGGCCTCGTGGAGCAGTCCAGGAGCTCTTTAGAAAGCAGCAGCACAAGCTGAAGTGCAGGGAAGGCCCTACTGCCTGGGAGCCTCCCATCTCTCCTTGCTTCCCATTCCAGAGCCTGCACCAATACGTGCTTAGGTCACTCCAATCGGAAAAACCGCTTCCCATAACACACATGGACGTGGGCAACTTACACTTGAAAATGCCAGGAGAGATCACTTGAATG
Organism: Rhynchotus rufescens; assembly: GCA_032273925.1. Taxonomy (NCBI): domain Eukaryota; kingdom Metazoa; phylum Chordata; class Aves; order Tinamiformes; family Tinamidae; genus Rhynchotus; species Rhynchotus rufescens. The sequence continues at coordinate 17,162 of JAVCKT010130850.1, forward strand.
TGGAAACAGGACTTTCCAATCAGCAGTTTATTAACAATAATTATTATTTAATAAATATATATGTATAAAAAGTTAATTCAGTCATGGGAGAAAACTTCACAGATCTAGGATTCAAATCTGTATCTTATTTCTCTTATCCATAGAGGCCACCACATCTTAATTTCCTCTGCAGGTCAAGGTAAGATAACCAGGCTTATTTATACTGGAAATGAAAAACCTTATTGGAAAAGGCTTTGCTCATTTTAAAAGAATAAATATCAGCACTGATTTAAATTAAACCTGTTGTGAGGCACCCCATTATTCACTGTTTACAGGTGTACAACCTAAGCACATTATCAGGTTTTCCAAGCTCCCTAGGTTTTAATACCTCAATACTTCCTCTGTATTTCCTCTCAAAATCCAATAATCCTCTTGCTACTCCCACAGACAGGCTGCACAACTCATTCGTGCTATGGTAAAATAGTTTCCAAGTAAATGTATACTTTGAATTCAATGTAAATCTAAGTATCTACCATGTCTCATAAAGGGTAACATCTAGACATAGTCAAAAAAAATCCTAAGAGATTAATTTAACTTGGGATTTGCTAAATCACTAAACTGAGCTGTACCATAGGGGCAGAATTGCCTAGAGGGGTCAGAATGCTCCAGGGCTCAGACTTTTCTCCTCACACCAGGAATTTGGCAGGGCTGGGATTTTGTTCTGAAATGGTTAAAAAAAAAAAAAGTTTGAAACAGGAAAATACTTTATGAAATTCTTCCCTCCCCTAGTGTAGTAATTTCCCACAAACACAGCAAACTCTCCTTTCAGGAAGTGCTTGAAAGTAAGAACAATATGCTGTGGAGGAAGGAGTAAAGCCTGAAAATAAAGATAGTCTAATGGCAAACGATGAGGTAAGACTTCGGAAACGGTCCATAAGCATTTTTAACATATGGCACTTCATTTTAACTTATTTTCCAATGGTCTAAAGGTGCTAATTCACAGTCAAGAACCTGGACCATTAAATGCACTGGGAAACCGCATGGAATAGCTGCCTTGCACTGCCATACAAGTCTGAATAACCACGCAATTTAGGACAGATTACAAATAGGACATAATAGGTTCAGGCACCCTGAAGGGGAAGCTCAAGGAGATAGAGACATGCACAGGGGCAGCAGATACTCGTGTGCACATCCATGCAGCCCTAAGTTGCATTTCAAACCACACATCTACTCAACTACCTGGCAACCAAACAGACCCCATCAGCTATTCCCTAACAAGGCAGCCTGGAGAGCTCCTCAGAGCTCAGGAACTGGTTTTCATGGGAGAAGATAATATACAGCAAAGAAGGAATGGAGCTGGAATACTGCCGTGATTCCACTTGCTATCTCTGTATGTCCCAACACTGAATATCAGTGATAAATTTGATAAAACATACATATGTCAGGATCCTTCTCAGAACTGCTTCTCAGCTTGTTGCCTCGGCCATTGGGAGTGTTTAAGTTTGTTCCAATCTTCAGCAATAGTTAGGTCAAACTTAATATAGGACAACTTTGAAATTAACTTTCAAGAACTGAACACTACAAGATAAAGTGCTATTCTATGGTTTTGTCCGAGGTCCTGCAAAAGGGCTTCATATGGATATGTGTATTTTTAAGCGCTAATCACTTTGCAGCTGTCAAAGCACCCATTGGCACCGATGCAATTCAGCAGCGTGTAAAAACTCCAGCTGCCTCCATGTTAGAGATGGAAACTTCGAAACGCATCCATCCAATTTCCAGACTACACAAAGAATAACTAAGGGATTACAAGGACCAAGGCCTGGTGACAAAGTAGCCAGCACTTAAACCAAGCACAACAAAAAAGCACGACCACTACCAAAATAAAAAAGCTGGCAGTTTTCGCAAGATTTATCTCAGTCTCCCCATGTGATCACATGCTCCTGAAAACTCAAGGGAAAAAAAAAAAAATACACACACACACACACACACACATCTATTTTACACAAGTGT
>JAVCKT010130891.1:0-19147 GCA_032273925.1 Rhynchotus rufescens
CATTTTTAAATTTTTATTATTAGTACAGAGTAGGCCCGTTTAAAAACTAGAAAAAAGATGGAGGCTGTGCCTCTGTGTGGCTCAGAGAGGCACAGAATTGCTTGCTAAGGTGCAGACAGCGCCAGGAACAGGCCCCTGAGCAAGGGGCATCAAGAAGCACCTCTGGGTGGTCTCCTAACCCAAAAGGCTAAGGTGTCCATCCTTTCGGGAAGAAATGCCCTTTGGGAACTGCCCTTGTCCTTGGAGAGGCCTGTGCAGAGCGTGGGAGCAGCTTCGTTTGCCAGACCCACGAAGGAGCGAGGTGGTGGCTGCCTGCTGAGACCCAAGGGAGGCAGAGTTGAGCACTCGCTTCCAGCAGCCTTTGGCTGTTGCTCACGTTGAAGGAGCTTCCTCGGTTAGCTTCACCCATCAGGCTGTTAAGGCTGCTTTTGCTCCTTTCTCCTGCTGGTATGGCTGTGGTACTGCTGTTCGCTGCCGCCAACTGGTCTGAAATAGGTCAGTGCTCCCGAACAAAACCCTAAGGATAATTTGCCCTTTCGTAGCTCTCTTCACTGAAACTACCCCAGTGACTTCCAGGATGGGTGAAGGAAGCTGCGTAACACGTTTCTGACCGAGGTGATCAAGGCAGTTAAGTTACTAACTTAAAAATAATAACGAAATAAAAGTCTTAGTCTCAAGAACCCAAGAACTTACATATCCTTATTTTCAGTGCTGAGGCTACTGCGGCACAGATTAAGTTATTAAGTTATAAGACACCAAGCCACCACGTGGGTAACATGCCTCAGAGAGCTGCGTGAAGGATATTTAACACACGGTGTTCACTTCCCTTGAGTCAACCCTCATGCTTCTGCTGGGCAATTAAACGGGAAAGCTGCTAATGATGGACTGCGGTCGTCCTGCACCCTCTGTGAAGGGAGGGAAGCAGCGCAGCTTCCTCCAGAGCCGGGTGTTGTAGCAAAGCCATTTCCAGAACCAGGAGGAAACTCAAGGCAGTCCTGCCCTTCCATAAAGTGTCTGCAGCTATTTTTGCAAGAGAGATGGCACAAATCGAGAATAACAAAAATTGATAAAAATGATGAAACTGATGTTTTATCTGAAAAAAAGAAAAAAAAACAGCGTATTTGTTAAAGTTCTTGTCTCTAAGACAGTTTTAATTGCTGTTTTTCATGGCTTGCTCTGAGCCATGAATGTTGGAAATAAAATTCTAACAAAATTATGTTCACTACTTAAATTTCCAGAACTTACCCTAACTAGGGCTCTTGAGCAGAGAATTGAAGCATTACACATTTTTCTGAAGCTTAATAATAAGATTTTTATAGATACTTACGGTACTTACTGAAGTGTTAATTTAAATCATACTTCCAATACCCGTTTAACGCACTGCCGTTCTTGCTCAGCTTTCCATGTTATTAGTTGGATGATTCTTCTGTGACTCGAGTACATAAATATTTAAGTGTCCAAGTGTCCTATGCGGTGAGTTTGTGGGAGACGAGAGCTAAGATGAGGGGACGAGGTGGAAGAGTCAGGTGAAGGTGGTGGTGGTCGGGACCGCTGCTGAAACCGGTGCTCCCGGTGAAGAGGGACACCGTTGCGGTGCGTTTAACAGCCCAGAGCTGAGACCTGGCCCTGCGGACAGTCCAACGCGATGGGAAACCTGCCATTAGGGCCTGGGAGGGGGCAATTAACGTGGCCGTTGCTAATGAGACGGAAATGGCGGCCGGGCCGCGTCCTCCTGGGCGCGTTGGCGCTGAGGCGCTGCCTGCGCTGCCTCCTCGCGCCGGGCCCCAAGGCCGCCGTGGGGCCCAAGGCCGCCGTGGGGCCCGTGGGGCGGCGTGCCACGCGGCGCAGTGCAGCGCCGGGGAGCCCCTTGGCTGTGCCTGTTCCGCACGGCCACTAGGTGCCTCCTGCGGCTCGCGCATGGAGCGGCCCTGCAGCCGGGCAGGGCTGCCGGAGGTGGCCGTGCAGCCCGGGGCCTGGCTGAACCTGGCCTGGGATACCCCCCAGCGCGGGGACTGTGCGCTGCTTAAGGAGTTCGCGTTAATGTTCCTCACCGAGGCACTGGCAAGGACAGCAGGTTAACTTTTCAGGCTGTCTTGCTCAAGTAGGAACTAGACTCCGAACATGCCTGTTTTTACGTTGAGCTTTGGTGCTGCAGCTCTTGCTTTGCAAGCCTTCAAGCACCCCAGAGGGGCTTCTCCCAACATAACGCTAGCTTCCGTGCATCTTGTAAATGGGTGGATACATCCACCTGGCCCGGGAAAGCTTGAGCAGATTGTGCTGAAATTATGGCAAGGGCAGAGGTTTCCACGAGCCCTCCTTGGGTTTCACAGCGTTCCCAAGGGGCCTGCTGGTTCCCAAGGTTCCTGGGGTTCCTGCTCACCCCAGGACTTCAGCCCAGCGGCTGAAATAATCTTCCTGTCTCACAGAGATGGCCTAAATGCTGTTTTCATAAACATGTGTTTGCCAGTGCATGCACTAAGCACATAGTCACTTTATCAAGGTAATTAGGAGATGAGGTGGTGTCATTCTTGTTGCATGTGTTTCTCAGGCATCCCTTCTTGTTCCTGAGGTGTAATAACAAATCATTAAATATCATTAGTTCTTCCTGTAAAGCGTGTTCTGAACAAACAGTAACGCATGTGTCTGATTCTTTTTTTTTTTTTTTTTTTCTCTTCTAATTTATTTTGTCAGCCAAAAATTCCATGTTGGGTAAGACTTCACTGAACTATGCCTTGAACTATAAAGTGTTTATATTATTCTTGAAAGTTGTGATATTTGAGTGCTTCAGTGGTCATTGCAAGGGCTGTGTTTGTCCTATTTTTAAATTAATTGCACATTAGCAAGGTATTATCTGTTATTCAGAAGGATCGCATACCCCAAGCACTTTCTTTTCTATCATGTTTGAAAGTTTTCTTTAGCTAAAGTTTTCCTCCCTTGAATTTTTAAGGCCTCCTAATTAGCACAGAAGGCTTTCTGAATTAGCTTCCTAAAACTCAGGTTTAGATTCTGGATTAATTTGGTGCTTTGCAGACCAGGAATAGATTTTTTCATGAGCCAAACATCAGCCCCTTTGAAGGGTTATATTTGTCTAGATCTAGAGGTTTAGCTCTTTGGGCTCTGTTGGTATCCTATGTTACAAAGCAGCTATTGCAGGTGATGCTCAGTTATGTACTGTAGTTGTATACAGGAAGGATGCATATAATACAAAAATAATAGTTGTTTATTATATATGGGCACAGATCCTCTCTCTTTCAAAATGTACATGAATTTACTTAGGCGCACAAACACTAACCCCAAATTTTGAAACTCTGAGGTGTGAAAGCTGTCTGTGGTCATTGGGCACTGCCCTAAAGTGAAGCCTGTATGGAAGTGATCCGTAATTTAAAAATAAAAACTACAGGTTTGTAAGTGAGGTATGATAAAACCGAAGAGCAATACTGAAATAAGCAAAACAATTTCTTGCCTTTGCTTACATACCTTAACTACTTCCTTTCCCTTTGCTGCTGCCGCCCCGTTACCGCATCTGCTAAACGGCACGTTCTGTTTCATGCACTGGGATTTCCTTGGTTTTACGTGTGCGTTCAGACCCGTAGCTCTAGCGAGCTCGCCTGCCTCGCTCCGAGGAGGGTTCACGGGGAGAGAATCAGGCAGGGCAGGAGGCTGGCGGCCCAAGCGCCCGTTCCTGCGCCCCTGGAGGCTTGCCTGCTTTTGGGAGGGGGTTCCTGTAGGGAACCGGTGGGGGAGAGGAGGCTGATTTGCTCCCTTGTCCCACACTCTTCCCCATTTCTCCCTCAGGTTCCCCTTCCCCCATAAATAATAAACCAGCATAGTGAAAATGACAGCAGTTTTACTACTTCTGTTTCAAAAATCACCTCACTAATTCAATCTCTGTCTTATTCCTCCTTGTTTCTCTTTTCAGTGATTTTAGTCCTGGAAATGACCTGAGAGGCAACTTGTGCTTGAGTAATTATTTTCAGCATTTTTTTTTCTCTCAGATATACACAGTTGAATTCTGAACTAAGATTTTTATTGTAAACTTGGAATCCTAACTGAGTATTTATTTGCAAATGTCTTAGTAGAAATTTGCCTTTTTCACTTAGATATTGGACTAGAGGTCTGTAAACCAAAACAATGTGTCTTGAAACAGGAGCTTGAAGTTTTAACTGAACCTCTAAAAACACAGGATATTTTCATTCTGTAAGCTTGAGTTTCCAGGTTGTGCCTGTATGACGGTCAGCTTACACACAGGTAACCTTGCACTAACTTTTCCCTGGAGTTTCTCACAAGTGCAGTCTTTCCCAGAGTCAGTTTTAGAAGTCAAGTGTAATATCCTAGAGCCAATATTGGCATAGCTCTAGGATGAGTATAGTTAGCGTTTGTTCTGCAGCGTGCATGGTCTCTGATGTGTGTCCAGAAAATTGTTTTGGTGTGGGTGGGATTTCTGTTGCACATGGGCACGGGGTTCCCTCCAGAAATAGATTTCCTCGTCTGCTCACAGCTGCTTTAAGATGAAGCTTTTTGTGCTGTTGAGAGTTGGGCTTGGCACAGAAGCCTCTTGGAGTGCGTGGGGTAGGAACTGCCTAGACCACCGTGGCTGGCACCAGAAGTCCGCCCTGGCTCCTGCCTCCTTCCCGGCCTTCAAAACGGGGAATCTGCTGGGAAAGGGCCTGGACTATTTAAATAACAGCTCTTGCCTTAAGCATTAGTGCCTCATTTTAACAAGATAGTAGTGCTGATTTCACCATTTGCTGAGCACTTCTTGGTGTTGTTCATGGACTCGGTCAGGCTCCTTCACGGTGCAGCATCTGCAGCTAGTCTGCAGCTCAGCAGTGTGTCCCTGGGTTGTGCCACTGCACCTTGCCAGGCACATTCCCCCTCCTGTGTGTGTGGCGAGCACAACACGGAGCTTGTGTGTCACGAAACTTGGTCCCTTGGCAGAGGCTGCAGCTGAAACGCCGCATGTTGAGTGCCGGGAGCTTGCAGGGCATCCCGTGTGGGGCAGCCAGCCCTTCCTCTCCGGCTCGGCCGCTGCAGCTGGAGCTTGCGAGGGAGGGAGAAGGTCCGTGGCAGGGCCGGCTCCTCGGGCCAGCCTTGGAGAGCTGCAGCGGAGCCCGTGGGGGAGCCTGCTGGCGCGTGCTGCAGGCTGCTGCTGGCCCTTCTGCAAGGACAGCGAGCGGCAGAGCGAGGCTCGGAACAGCCTCCTGCTTCCCTGAGTCCCGCAGCCGCTACCTCTGTGGGACTGGCACATTGTCTGGCCACAAAACGTAGAGGCTTCCCTGTTGGGCAGTTTCTTCAGGGCTGGGACAAGTCTGTAACCCCACGGTGTGTAGCAGAGCACCCAGCAAGTTCCATAGCTGTGGTAGCGCCTGCCTCCTGGATGTGAATTTAAAAACAGACCAAAACAAACAACCCTAAGGTGCCTGGATTTTTTTTTCCTGTGTATGTACACAAATTCTGCGTCTGCAAAAATTCTACGACCGTCCTCTGCATTTTCCTCTTGTCTAGCATTACTGCTAGAAAGGTTCATGGTGAGCATGGCATTCATTGCATTATATTGTTAGCAGTGTAATATATAAATATACAGACTTTTTTTTTTTGCAACAGAAGAATTTTTATGCAAAAGCTTTTAAAGAATTGTGCCCATTACAGGGGTAACAACGTATTCACTGTTATGCAAGAAACTACCAACTTACATTTGTGTTACATGGGGGACTCCACTTTTTTCATCTCACAGATGGGTACCTGTACAGATATGCACCTGTGCAGAAAGTTTTCTGTAAAACTGGCCTTTTGGGTGAAAGTCTTTAAATAAGAACTAGTTATCTGTTGCCTTCCCTCTACCACTGCAAAAAGAGTTTAAGCTGGCCACTGTGCTGAGGTCTCTGACAAAATGCTTACCCCAAATGCTTACCTAGCTTAGGGAAACGAAGGAACATGCCATGCCGTTCAGCAAATACTCGCTCTGCGAATACAGGTTAATGGTTAACTGCGTGTAAGTCTGGAAACCATCACAGAGCAATTACAGTTCATTACGAGGCAGCACAAGGGCCTTGACATGTGTAAGGTCCTACAAATGCTCTGAAACTCGGAAATGTACTCTTAGGAAACGGGGTTGCATCCGTTCACATCCTTGCAAGGCAGAAATAAGTATAAAATCACCCAAGAGAATCTTTTCTGCCGAGGTTGGCATAAAGAGGCGGGCCCCCTTTCCTGTAGGGAAAGCCAGCCTCGTTTAGGTACCTGAAGGAAGGAGATGCTGCGTGAGCCCTTGAGGCGACACGGCGGCAGCAGCAGCGGCGTGTCCACCGCGCGGGCCGCCGGGGTGGATGTTCCTGGGGGCTCTCGTGGAGCCTGTCCCTGCTGGGGTGCCCTGCAGGCGGCTCTCAGCTTGCTCTGCTTTGGCCTCAGCCCCTCTCCTGGCCACCCGCTGAGGGGGGATACGTAGAGCCCGGTGTGCGCTCCTGTAGCCCTGCTGGGAAGGCATTGGCGGCGTTTCTATAGCCGGTTTTTCCTGCCTTTCTGCCTCCAAATAAGGGGCTGTGACAGGGCAGAGAGCTGGCTCTCCTGGTAGTTTCCTTCGAGACAAACTGAATTTGTGGTTGTTCAGCCATCTGTCTTTCTCCTTATTTTTTGGTTTGTACCTTCTGCTGCAAGTCAGGTTCTGTGAACAGATGTGCAGGCCTGACTGCCGTTTCTTCATGCAGTCAGTCTCACTAAAGCTCAACGGGGCTAGTGCAGCAAGTGAGGGTGTGAAGGCCTCGGCCCTTAAGTCTTGGTCTAGAGGGCCTCTACACAGAGGCACGGCTTTTTTGCGGGAAAAAAGCTCAACTTCTTCCAACTCATGTATTTGAAACGGAGCCCAAGTGTAGGTGTTCAGAAGCTGGTGACCACAGGCAGGGCAGGACTGGGTTGGTGCTCAGGGGAATAATTCATCCCTGCATCCCCAGGGTATTTATTAGGCGTCAAGATAACCTATCAAGGACTGCTAGATAAGGCTGGGATCTCCCGCTGATCCTCAGGCACTTCCCTTGGCCCTGTCTGGAGACCTTGGATACTCCAGGGCATCTAAGATGCCACCGGAGTGGCACAGTCACAGACTTAAGTAACTTCTCTTTAATGGGGCTGTAGTCTTTATTTAAGCAGAAGAATTGAGATGAGGGTATTGTCTAGCAGAGCGTTTTTCTAAAACTCTGATAAAATTGTAAGAATTACTTTGTGTTGTCAGGCTGAGGACCAAGCTGCGTGTCTGTCTCAAGGCACTCGTTACTGCCCTGGATGGTTTCCTTTAATTCACAGGTGACGTTCCCAGCGCTCCAAGACACGCTGAGGAAGGGGACAGGACAGGTGGATGTGGCGGGTGAGATCGGCTGCGTGTGGTGAATATTCTCCAAATTCATGGAGAACAAAAGCCTCCTCCTTGAGCCCACTGATTACTACAGTTCCGGGTCTGCCTTCCACCTATTTAATATCATCATTTAATAAACAGCTCTGTGGTTTATGCAAATACCTTTATATGATTTTTTTTTTTTTTTTTTTTTTTTTAGAGGGAGAGTACTTGCACAGATTCCTTTCATAATTACATTCCCAGCCAAATATTTCTCTCTGAGTGGTTGCACAAAGCAATTAAGGACTTGGTGTTTCCTCGAAAGAGGGGAGAGGATGGGGATTCTTCTGAGCCTCGGTGCTTCCCACAGGCTCTGCAGCCGCCTGCCAGCAGGAGTGGTGAGTGATGCCCCTCACTTCATTACTGGGTTGAGTGGCATCGCAGCAGGCAGCTGCCCCCGTAAATTGAAGTCACTTCTGGTTGACGTTATTGGGACCCTTTGCAGAGGGCTTGGACGGCCTTATCCTTCGCTTTCCAGAGCTGGCATGAGCAGACTTCTCCAATTAGGATCCTGTATTTGAGGGAAACTGTACGGTGGTGTCTACTGAGAGATGATTTTTTCCTGAGAATTCCCTTAGAGAAATTCACTTTGCACGGTTGGTCTAAGCTGACTTGAAATAATTTTCTTCAGATTTGTTTACTATGTGTTTGTCTGTTTTTCCAGATTTTCAAAGGAATTAACAGTTAAGGTTTTCACATTCCCTGCCCGTATTACAGCTTCTATAGGAAGGCTATCCAAATAAAATCGGGAAGTAGCTTTTAGGGCAGAATCTCCAAGATCTTATTTACTTTTAAACAGATGGAAATAAGAGATTACAAAGCTGCTGCCTGATGCTGGAGCAGTGTTTTGGTGCAAAATATGCCTTAATGCAATGCAAGTGTGTTAAATGCAATGCAAGTGTGTTAAGTGTGTAACTTAATACAAGTGCATGTTGCTATCTATTTTTTAAAAATGTCTGGGCCCAGTTTTTAGGCTTTCTTATAATTTGGTTCCCCACAAAGGTGTGAAAATAGAAGCAGTGACTCTAGGTGGTTTTTGAAACTGCCAGTTTCAAAGTAAGGCAGAGTATTCTATGGAAAGGAATAATTAGATGCATTAGGGTGTTATAAATGCATTTACTGATTTTTTTTTTTTTTTTTTTTGCTGCAAGGTTTTTGCAAGTGAGAGAATATAAGGATTTTTGAATACTTTTGTTCCCTGTGCATTATCATGCAATATTTAGTAGTATGCTGTAGGATTAAGAGGAATTAATACAGAGTTTTAATTTTTCTGTTTATATTTTGTAGTCTTTTATAAAGAAGCTCTAATTTTTAATACCAAAGTCTGTCATGATTTCAAAACAATGGCGAGGATTCTCTCGTTAGCTTTATTTCAGTTTTACTGAGCTGAGGACATTTGTTATGTGCTCATACGTTGTGAGAGCATTTCATGCCTTTTCCGACTTGTTTTGGGTGTGAAAAGAGAATTGAATAGGGACGAAATTCCCATGGAGCAGAACATGGAACAAATGAGCCTCTAACGATAAATTGTGCTCCCAAGCCCTGACCAACCGGCGTCTCAGTCATTTTAACTCCTTCGGGGGCAGGGAGGCTGTTGCAGGACACGGGGCTTGGCGCCAGTTCTGCCTGCCCCTCAGTTTGCCCCTTTGCCGACGCGTCGGCCAAAGCAGGGATTTGCCTTGAAACGCTCTGTTTTTTTGTCCGACTTGGCAAGCAAGCCAGTAGGAGAGGACATAGAGCTGAGGAATTCCGTTAAGTTCAACCTCAGGGTGTTACAATTAAAGGGTATTAAAAAGGTGGTGTAGGTTAGTCCGTAAGTGCTCCTATGAGAAGAGCGCGTTTATAGGCTCATAAAATGAGGGGCATTCTGCTTGCCTGTCCCACCGGCAAACTCTGCCTGGCATCTGCAGGTCACCGGAAGCTCTGGAGGCTCTTGTTGAGTTTGGTAAAGTCAGTCCTGGGCCTGGCCGTGTCTCATCCTATATCCCTGCCAGGCTGTTAGGCGGAGCGGGGGAGAAGGGGAAGCGGGAGAGCTTCCCGTGCCCGGAGCGGCCCCGCACCGCACGCCTGGCAGGGCCGGGGCCACGCTCGGCCCGTCCTCCCGCCGGCTCCACCGAGAGCAGGAGGATTAAGAGCCACTAAAACTCCGTCTGTCCTTACAGAGCGCGCGGCCGGGGAGATTATTGTCTGCTGCGTCAGGAAACGTCACTTTCCCACGGCCCCGTGTAGGAAGGAGTGCGTGTGAAGGAGGAAGGTGCCGCGTCCTAACGCCGTTTCGTGCAGCGTGACTTTCTCCTTTCTGGGCGGCAGGCTGGGGTGTAGCTGTGCAAAGCTGTCCTGTGGGGCAGGCCGGTTCAAAGGTGGGTGATGAAAGCAGTGCAGGGCTGATCCTGACATGAGGCTCGTGCAGGATAACGAGCAGAGGGGTCTGTGTAGGTGCACGCGTGTGCTGCACTCGCGGTGTCCCTGGTTGCTACTGTGTGCAGAACTGCCGAAGCAGCAGCAGTGTATGGATTTCATGGCATGTAGGAGGAGCTGACGATGAAAAAATGCCTATCACATTCAGTACGAGGTGGTGAAATGATGAATGTTCAAGCAGAAGGCTTCAGTTCCCCTCTCTGCAGCCTCTTGTTTGTTCGGTTTGCAAATATAACGCGTGCTAAGCAGGAAGCTTGAGAGTTGCCCTCCCAGGTGGGTTGGGCACCTCTGTGGCAGGAGTGCAATCTGACCCCTTCCTGGTGCCGCCTCCTTCCCTCTCATCAAACTCAGCCCAGGAATTTGATGGAGGAAAGATTCATATACTCCCATTGAGCCCAATTGCTCTGATCTCTCTGTTTCGTTTGTTTGTTTGAATTGAGTGTTTTCTTTCACCTAGGGAATGGAGTTTAACCCCCTTTAGGGGTGTCAAGAAGAGTGAGAAGGGCTTCCAATACAACAGTAACAAAGGAAAGAGGAGGGAAAATGCAGGCTACTAGTGAATGGGGCAGGAATCCTGAAGAAAAGGGCAGTGAAAGGGCACAAAGCGCTTCCTTGCCTCAGTCTATACTGACTAAGATGAGCCCTCAGGAATCTCAGACCAAGGAGGAGGCTGGGAGAAAGGAAAACTTTCCCTCCAGTGAGGAGGATCTATCAGAGATGGCTTTGGCAAACCTGGCAGCCCTGGACCCCGATGGAATGCACCTCTCAGTGCTGAGGGAACTGGCAGGTGTCATGGCTAGGCCACTCTCCGTAGCCTTCCAAAAGGGCATGGAGAACAGGAGAGGTAACTGAGGGCTGCAAGAGTGTTAATGCCAGAAAGAGCAGGAAGGAGGGCCCAGGAAACTGCGGGCAGGCAGCCTCGCCTCCATCCCTGGAAAGGTGATGGAGCAGCTCATCCCGGATGTCATTGCTAAGCACGGGGAGGAAAAGTAATCAGGAGTAGTCAGCATGGATTCACCAAGGAGAAATCAAGCTTAAACTGTCTGACGGCCTTCTCGGATGGATGGATAGCTGAGGGGGGAGCCGTGGCTGTTGTGTGCCCTAACCTGAGCAAGGCTTTCGACACGGCCTCCCGTAGCCTCCTCACGGGGCAGCTCGGGAAGCGTGACCTGGGTGACGGTGGCTGGCGGAGCACGGGCTGCAGGAGAGGCGCCAGAGTCTGCTTCCCTCGGGATTTTCAAGGTCGACCTGGACAGGGTCCCTTGCAACGTGCTCCGGATGGCAGGGGGTTGGACTGGATGATCTCCAGAGGTACCTCCCACCCTCAGCCCTTCTGTGAAATCCTACAAAGCAGTAAATTTCTAAATGCCTGTTTTTCTCTCTCTTTTCTTCCTCCTTTAAGCAATTGCTTTATTTGCAGCCATCAGCAGCGTCCTTAACCTAGAGTATTTCCCGTGGCTTCTGTCAGTATTCACTGTAGCTCACCACCTTCCCAAGGTGGGTTGGTTTTTTTTTTTTTTCCCCTTGGCTTCCTCTTACAAATCACGTGGCTTATATGGTGCCCAGCAAAAACTTGTTTTCATTTGATGAAAACAGTTTGACTTGGTTATTGGACTGTACTTGTTAGCTTAGCTCTATGATGTAAGTCCAACTGTTATGTACTTTTTTTTTTGGCTTTAATCTGTCCCACCTTCTTAAAAACAGTCGTAAGTTTTAAATAGTTTAACTTAGAAAGTACTGCCTTAATATTACTCAGAGTGCTTATTTTAGACACTAGAGGGCAGACTTGTACTTTAACTTAGTAACTACATATTAATATAAGATTCTAAAATGTAAAAATAGAAGTGTAATGAAAATCAACCTTTGGATGCATTTGCCTTTTGAATGAAGCAAATAGGAAAGTAAGTATTTTCCTGTTAGGTGAAGATATTCCATCGAAAGAGGATCGTTTTTCCAGAGGGGAAAGTAAAGGAAGTTCCCGAGGGTTTCGTCGTGGCTGTGGGTCTCCGTTGCTGCCGCCGCCACCATCTGCTCCCTCTCTCATTCATGGGAGCAGCGTGGACAGGCCTGGCGGGCAAGTTTGACTGCCTTCCCTCTCCCTTTTGGCTGGTGCATCACCTCGTAGAAACCATGTGTGTGCATATATTCTGTACTCAAAGTTAGCTGTTTTTCCTAAATTCAGAGGTCAGCGAACTGGCCAAAGAGAATCCTCAATACAGGGGAGGGAGTCACCTCCCGCTTGGGACCAAAGCTGCCACCTCCACCTCTCATTCTGTGCTGCTTTTCCTGGTGCAAAGTTTTCATACAGCTCTGCCGTTCACTTTGCGCAGAGTTTTGCGCTGGCCTAAGCGATGGTGTGGGCTGGCAGAGAGCAGAGCGTGGTGGGTTTGAGGGAGTGCCTGAAGAAGCTGCCTTGCACTTAGCCACGTCCATCGTTTTTCCTGGCTTTCATCTCGGTGGCACCGAGGTGTCTCCGACTTCATTTCCACCCGCTCGCAGTCTTGGCTGCACTTCCCTCTCTGTCCTCCAGCGGCAGGTGTGTTGGCTGAATGCGGCGACGGGATTGATTTGCTCAGCACAGTCTCCTGGGTCATAACTGGGGCTCTGATTTACGGCTTATGTCATTTTTTTAAAAAAAAATGAGCATGTGGGGTGTGCCTGTATGCTGATGAAGTGCTCCTGTAGCAAACGTGTTAGAAAAGCAGCAACCTGATAGAGACGTCGAGTGTGCTGCTGCCTGGCATAAGGGTGCCAGTGAAGGGGGAATTATCAGCTATTTTTGACAAAATTAATTTTCATACGCAAAAAAAATACAGGAAAATTCTTCGGAGAGATGCTGCAGTGAACAATTCCCCCTCCTACAAGTTTCATGGTGTCTAATGACTGGTTTCAGCTATTAAAATCATAATTAAAGCTCCTTGCTTTAATTAAAGTAAAATTGTAATCTTTTCTTTTAGGAAAATTACAAACCTTGGAAGTACAAGTCCTTAAAGCTCCTGAAAGGAGACTGGTCTAAACAGTTCTGTTGCTGAGGCTGGTGCAGCGTTTGGCAGGGCCAAAGCAAAGAGCACACGTGTTATTCATGCACAAGATGCAAGTGCAGTGAGGCTTCTTTGTTTTGTCATGAATAAATCTTTCAGAAGTGTCAATTATTCTGCCTTTTTTTAGCTGATTTCTGTAGCTTGGGCAAGCGACCCTCAGTTTGCCTGGCTCCTTGATAAGGGCTAAGATGTGCGATGGGTGATGGTCAAGAAGAGACTGAAATGGAAAACGCTTTTCCTCCCTTTCTCCTAAGTGTGCTGCCAGTTGCCTGAAACATTGACAAGTGCAACATACTTAGATGGAAATAATGGTGTATTAAGGAGATAATACATTTACTAGAGCTGCAGCATGTGCTCGGTGAGGGGTCAGGTGCTGGAAGAAGCATCACAGTGACACATCCGTTATATAAACGCTTGAAAAATCACATAAACTTTCTGAGTCTGACCCTTGCAACTCAGCTTGTCTTTTCTGCATCTCCCTTTCTACCACTTGCTTATTTTTGCCTTTGTTTTTATGTTTCTTTTAGTTTTCCTCTGTGGCTCCCGGGACTGCTGAGCTCTTCCTGCGTTTCAGATGGCCTTGCTCACTGCCTTGCTCTGCCTGCCCACCCACTGCCTATGAGAAGCTGGGTAAATGCCTCCCTCCACCTTCGTGGGGACTTCACTTTAATGGGTTGCTTAATTTCTTTTTCTGTTTTTTTCTAATTATTTCGAAGCAGTTAGGAAACTAAGTGAATTGGGGATAAAAATATATAAATGGTTTCTTTTTTCACCCACTTAACACACCTTTAAGAAATGGAAGCAAATATTATAATAGCAACCAAATATTATTACGGTCAAGTGTTTTGGGTGCACTTCGTACTTTAGGTAAATGTTTTTTCACTGCCAAACATATTGGACTGCAGATGCCACTGAGGACCCAGAGCGGTCTGTGATAGGTGGCTTTCTGCAGACACCTGGAGAGCAGGGGAATTGCTTGAACACATTTAAAATATCCTGGCTGACACAGTTACCTGTTGGTAGTTCCCTGAAGCTTTTAGCAGGGCTGTATCACGCAAAATGTGTGTCAGGTCCCCGGGCAATGGAGATGTTTTAGATGGAGGAGATTCCACCAAAGGGAAGAGGTCTGCGCGACGCGTTGGGCTCAGAGCGGCACCTCCAGGGCCGTGTTCCCGGGTGGCAGACGGATGCGGGGCCCGCGGTGTGCACAGCTATCTCCCCCCGGCAGGGTAGGGGAGCGCGGAGGCGGCACCGGCGCCCTCGGGAGCAGCGCTGGGCACAGTGGGCAAGGCGGAGGAGAGCTCCCAGAGCACCCTGAGGAGCCCTTCTGTGCTGCCCAAACCCTGCTACTTGCTGCCTTTTCCATTTGTTTGGGCTTTAGTATCTTTTTTGCACTCGCGTTGGTGAAATTTGTCTAGAGATTTACATGAAAAAGTAGCATGTGTTAGTGGGGTTGCTGCAGGGAATCGAGTTTTGTTTTTTTCTGCCAACCTTTATCTTAAGGGGAAATTTTTACTTTGGGGTAGAAGCTGAATTTACTTGTAAAAAAGTAATTTTTTTTTTCCTTTGGAAACTGGAAATCAGTGTTGTCAGATCAGTTCTTCCAGCTCTCACCCTGCTCCCCTCTAGGGGACACTCGTGCCAAAGGGAAAACAAACATTTATTTAGAGAAGAATGGGATGAACCCATTCTCTTCTGGCTGTTTCCTGCTCCTCTTATCCTCTAGAGTGAAACAAGTAGCAACAACCTGTCCCAGTTCTGAGGGGTGCCTGGGGACAGCGCAGAGCGTGTCAGGAAGTCGCGTCGGATGCCTGTGCCTTATTGGGTTTTGTCACTGCTCTGGCGTTAAATTCTCGTGAGAGGTCCCAGGCAGGACTTGGGCTCCCTTGCAAGGCGATGGAGAGAGGCACCTTCCCGGGCTTTTCACTTCTGGCTCCTTTTGCTTGGTGTCCTTGTCAGCCACAGGCTGCTGTGCATAAGGCTTGAAGGGCCGAGCGGTGGTGGGTGGGTCTTCCTCACCTATTTAATAAACATTATGTATCATAAATTTATATTTTTATAATTATGAACTGTATGAATATTGATCTCATCATCCTGGTCAGCCAGGATGTTTTTCAGATCTCTAGCTTTTTTAAATTTTTTTATTTTTTTATTTTTTATTTTTTATTTAATTTTCCTCTTTTCTAGCTTGGTTGCTGCTTCCTTGGCTTTCTCCATCACAGCCATAGGAGCGTTGGGTTCTTGTTGCCCGCAGGCCTGAGAGCATTGTGTGGGTGATGGGAGCGTTCGGTGACGGCCGCGCACGGAGCTCAGGGGCGATCAGGGAACGGGGCTGCTGCTCCGTGTGCTGCCGAGCTCCATGTGACGGGAGGACGGGACGTGGGGCTGCGCGGTGCCCGCGTGGGGCTGCTGCCTCACGGCGCCCGTGGTGATGGCAGTTGTCAGTTTCCAGCATTATTCGTGTCTCCTGGCGCCTTTGTGGCGCATTCCGGGCGCCGGCCGCTCCGCGGGGTTCTTGGCTGTTGGTCGGGGCTGCGGTGCCTGGCGCTGCCCCTGCCTGGCCGCCCTTGGGCAGCGCGAGGCGGCTCCGGGCCTGGTGGCTGCCCCTTGGAGCTGCCCCTTAGCTGACGGAGGCAGGTGGGTAGAGCTTCCCGTGCTGGAGCCGGAGCGGCTGTTGGGCAGGGCCGGGCGCCCCGAGCGGCGCCGGGCGGCCCGTGGAGGCCGCTCGCTCTGCGGGAGGAGCCGGCCGTGCCCGGCCCATCCTGCTGCTGGCGGGCAGGGGAGGGTAGCAGGGCTGGTTGGTGCCCGCCCAGGGCAGCGGGGCTGGTTGGTGCCCGCCCAGGGCAGCGGGCAGCGGGAGGGCTGCAGGAGCCGGTGCTGTCCCGGGGCAGGCGGGCTCCCTGCACCTGCACGGGGCCCTGGTGTCTGATGGCTCCACAGGCAGGTCCGCGCGGTGCTGCTGCTGCCTCCCGGCCGGGCCGGGGCACACGGGCTGCCCAGAGCTGCTCCTGCGGAAGCGCAAGCCCAGAACGTGCCCGGCCTGGCCTCTGCCTGGCCTGAGGTGCCCGGGCCTGGCCAGCCCCACAGCTCAGGTGCTCCTGACACAGAAACGGAGCCCTGTTTCGGAGCACTTCAACCCCAGTCACAGCAGTGAACTCTCTGAATGAGCTGTCTTGGGAGCATTCAGCCTTGTGGCTTCCTCAGTCCAGTTTTTGTCATGAGACATAATGTCTCGGATGTTCACATATGTCTTGGATGTGAATCCCTAAATTCAGTACCGCCTTGTTCCCCTGGCGGCCTTTGAGCTGTGAGGTGTCAAGGAATGGGCCTGAGCTCAGCATGAATAAACCAGCCTTGCAAAGAAATGAGGACTGGAAATATCTGGGTTAGTTTCGTTTACGATCGAGGGTGGGTCTGTTGATAAGGGCTGGTTCTTGTGCATGTCATACCACTTCCTTGGTCTAAACAAGAGGGAACTTCTTGAAATCTGCTGCTTTGAATGGCCCTAATTGCACGTGAAGGGTTAGTGAGGTGGGCGCCGTTGAGAAGGCCAAGTGCCTAAACCTGCCTGCTTTCTGAGTGATGCAGTTGGCTTTAGAGCCGTCCTTCAGTCTTCTGAGATGACACCTTGCCAGGCATTAATGTCTTATTCAGTGGGTCATAAATCATAAGTTTCTCTCTTTCTGTTTCTCAGTTTCTCACTCTCTTGCCCCCTCTCCCCAGTAAAAACTCTCTTCCCAGGTTCTTAGCAGGTCCTTAGCCAAACAAAGCCAACAAAGAAATTTTTTTATTTGGTTTGGTTTCTTATCTCCTCTCCAGAAATACATTTTTCTTTGGTATGGTAGTTATTGAAGATTCAGTTGCTCTATAATTTGTGTGCAAAGATTCTGTCTTTATTCTTTTTTTTTTTTTTTTTAATAAATGCAAGGGAAAAAATAATTAATGTGCAGCCTTTCTAATAAATAACGGATGTTTTTTCAGACACTTTCTGAAGATGATGCTGCCTACAGGTTAAGAGGAAGACCCTACAGCGTTATGCACTGTCTTAAAATGGTGAATAAGGAGAAGGTCGGGGCCTTGGGCTGCCGTGTGCCTGGGTGCAGGCAGGTGCTTGGTGCACTCGGAGTGCTGATGCTGGCCACGTGCGTGACAGAACGGTGACCCCCAAGGTGTGCTCCCACGTGCGTCTGAGGGCTTTTCCCTTCCTCTTCATCGGTCTTGCAGAGCACACCAAAATAACAGCTGCGGGAAGAGTTTTTAGGACCTCTTGGTTTCCTTGTTTCTTGCCCAGTCCCTTGTCTCTGTTGATGCTGGCTGTTTATTTTGCAGTGGCCGTGCCCGCGCGCCCGCCTCCTCCGCCCCACTTCGACCCCATCGCTGCCTCTCATGGGGCTCAGAGGGGCAGCAGGGCACGTAGCTGGAAGGGGAGCCCCAACCCGGTAGCTGCTGCCGTGCGGTCACCCCACCTCACTGCCATGGGGTGCTGCCCCCGGGGGGCTCCTGCCACAGCTCCCCTTGCCACCCTGCGCAAACGCTGTGTTCTGTAAAGCTCCCGAAAACGTGGAAAACAGTCCCAACAACTCAACTTCACGTGTGCCAAGCGGGAAAGCTGCGCAGCAGCGTTCAAAAGAGCTAGAAAAAGTAATGCACTGTCTTTGTTTCTCTGTGGTCATAAGGATAGGAAGATGAAAACTGTAAGAGCTACCTGTAATCTTAACTATCACATCTTGTTGGAGGTGGGGCTTGCTTGTGAAGTGGCTCTTTTATGTTGGCGGGGTGTTCGTTTTATTCTATAGTTCTCTTTCACTGGAGAACTATAAAAGCCATTTTCTCCACCCGTCTGGAGCCCGACTATTGCATTGCTTTCATGAAACCACTTCTTCTTTGACGATTGGTTAAGAAATACGAACTTTTAAATAGTTGGCAATGCAATCAGATGAGAACCCGTCTTAGTAAAGATGACTTCTCCTTTCACTTTCATTGGCAGCCACTCCAATGGCAAGAAAACTCCCCACGTTTTCTTGCTGTTTCTTAGAAATCCTTGTCAAAGGGAGACAAAATAGAGCAATGCAAACTGAGATCATCTGCTTGTGACTGTAGTTTTTAGCTTCACCTGTTCCAGTTTGGAATTTCGTTCCATTTCTGGAGATATACACGGCTTTATTAAAACAGAACAGCTGAGAAAAAGCACCCAAAACCCCAATGAAAAGAACGGTGTTTTCCCAGACTCTTTATATTCATAGTGATTGAGAAGAGCAGAATTGGAAGTCTTGGGAGGGGGTGTCAAGGCATGTGGCAGCAGGAAGAACTTGTATATTTTCTGTGTTAGTGTTCTCTTTCCTGGCTCTAATGTTAATTTGAAGAGCCTGTGTCAATTGTTTCTTTAAATTTTTCCTTTTTTTTAAATCAATTTTCTAGGCAGTTATATTTTTACTGGAAATACTTCCTTGCTACCATGAGTCATATTGATTCAACCTTCTTTTTAAGAAAAATCTTACTGAGTATTTTATCTTCAAATTTCTGGATTCTCTTTGTGCTGACAGTATCTCTGGGGTTTTTTATTATTATTGTAATGTTAGACCTGTGCAGTAAAAATGTGAATGAAAGGTAATTGACTGTAGAAGTGAGTGACTCTGAACTTCTTTGCCCCTGTATTGAGAATATTTGCAGTGATGAGAACTCATTTGCTGTTCTTAAACGCTAGCCAGGTGTTTGATTTATTATGATTAAGCTGTGGTATTAGGCAAACAGGTATTTAATGCTGACACCGGAATGAGTTTTTCTCAGACCAAATCCCAGGGTTGGTCTTTGCAACCAGAATGTGTCATTTAATGCGAGCCAGTGAAAAGAGAAAATGAAGGCAGACGTTGAGAGGCATCTGATAGCTCTTCTCCCACTTCCATGGAAAGCCTTTCCTGGCAAGACCGAGTTGGGAAGCTCTCGGCAGTGTAACTTCATGAGGAAGTGCAAAGAGCAGGAAATGGGCACCCTCTGTAGCTACTGAGAGTGGAGAAGAGGGTTGCAGTTCCCTGTAGCAGGCATCGTGCTCCTGATGAGCTGCACGCCGTGAGATGAAGGGGGCAGAGCTGAGCGCTGCCCTTGGGTGCCCTCCTGCCGCAGCCCCCCACAGGCTCAGCAGGAGCCTGGCCGGCCCTCCAGGCTTCTGAAAACGTCGGAGACACGTGGGGATAATAGGCACATGGGGATGGTTGTCAGAGAGCCTCGGCTGGCCTTTTGTGGCTGAGGCTTCGCCTGTTGGGTTCGTATAAATCTTGTTTTGTTGACTGTTAAAAAGGGTCCAGGT
>JAVCKT010130900.1:0-19147 GCA_032273925.1 Rhynchotus rufescens
CGAGATCTTCCGAGCGCCATGCCCTGTGCTCTATGCCCTATGCTATACTATATCATCTACTTTCGGTAATCTCTCTACCTTATTAAGTCCTAAAAACACAAAAACTCCTACGTAGAGCTAATAATAATAGAGCTCCTCTAAATGCTGCTTCTGACTAGAAACATTTAGCTGTATTTCTTATTCATCTTTAACTGACATTTGATTTCCTCTGTAAAAGCATATTCCTATGATACTGTGTTGGATGAAAGGAGAAAGAGAGCAGTGATCCATTCAGTTAAATCTCAGTCACTGAAATCAGCTAAGTCTCAGACAAGTACTCCCTATCCTGTTCCTTGTTACTTACTGTTCAAAAATGTTTTTGTGGCAATAACTTTAACAGAAGACAGGAGTACTTAAAAAAAAGTTCCAATTTTGGAGAATGGAGATGACAGTAGAAGGAAGTTGGGTTAGTATTTTGTTTTTCATTTGCAAGTGATGGCACTAGGAATAAGAAAAAAAGTTGAGATACTGTGAAAAGAAGTAACATTATTAAGGAGATATGTATGTATGTATGTGTGTGTGTATGATGCATGAGATTATGTGACTGTGAGAGACAGTCGTTTGAGGATTAAAAGTGTCTTAGAACTCTGGTGTCACTGAGAAGGTGAATTAATTGCTGAGAGATTTAAGAACAATTTGAGGACATTCTTGAGGAACAAGAGAATATTAAACATCCTATAATTCATGCAATTTCCAAATTTGGAGAACAAAAAGGTAACCTTTCTGGTCAAGGAAATATATAACAAGGACAACACTTAAATTGAAATGAACAAAAAAATACTGAAAACATAAAGGTATGCAAACAAATCTCTTCATTTACATAGAATCACAGAAACACAGAATGGTTGAGGTTGGAAGCAACCTCTAGAGATCATCTAATCCAAGCTCCCTGCTCAAGCAGAGAGACCCAGAACAGGGGGCACTGGGCAGCATCCAGGCAGGCTTTGAACACCTCCAGAGAAGGAGACTCCACAACTTCCCTGCGCAGCCTGCTCCATGGCTCTGTCACTCTCACAGTGAAGTTCTTCCTCACATGGAGATGGAACATGGAGATGGAGGTGGAAATGTTGCAGCTTACACCCATTACCCCTTGACCTGTCACTGGCCATCACTGAGAAGACCTTGGCCCTTGGCCCTTTCCTCCCTATATTCACCCCTCAAGTATTCACAAATATTAATCAGATCCCTTCTCAGCCTTCTCTTCTCCAGAGAAAACAGGCCTAGCTCGCTTAGTGTTTCTTCATAAGATAGATGCTCCAGTCCCTTAATCATTTTTGTCACTCTATGCTGGAGCCTCTCCAGAAGCTCAACATCCCTCCTATACTGGGGAGACCAGAACTGCACACAATACTGCAGGTGCAGCCTCACTAGAGCTGAGTAGAGGCGTAGGATCACCTCCCTTGACCTGCTGGCAACATTCATCCTGATGCAGGCCAGTATCCAATTGGATGCCTTCACCTTGAAGGCACACTGCTGGCTCATGGTTGTTGTCAACTAGGACTCCAAGGTCCCTTTCGACGTTGCTACTTTCCAGCAGGTCAACCCCTAATCTGAACTGATGACTGGGCTTATACTCTTCCAGGTGCAGGACCCTGCACTTGTCCTTGTTGAACCTCATGAGATTCCTCTCTGCCCAACTCTTCAGCCTGTCCAGTTCCCTCTGAATGGCAGCACAGCCCTCCGGAGTGTTCGCACTCCACTCAGCTTGGTATCATCTACAAACTTGCTCAGGGTGCACTCTGTGCCGTCGTCCACGTCACTAACTAGTTGAATAGTACTGACCTCTGGGGGACACCACTAGCCACACACCTCAAACTACACTCAGCCCCATTTACCACCACTTTCTGAGCTCTGCCATCCAGCCAACCCTCAATCCACCTCACTGTCCACTCATCCAACCTGTATTTCCGGAATTTTCCTATAAGGATATTAAGGGATATGAGTTTGAAAGCCTTGCTGAAGTCAAGGTAGACAACATTCACGGCTCTCTCCTCATCCATCCTTCCTGTTATCCCATCGCAGAAGGCTATCAGGTTCATCAAACATGACTTTGCCTTGGTGAATCCATGCATGTCATTTGCAAATTTATTTATAGGCCTTGAAGTACTAACAAAGTGTGTATAAGGAGGCATTTCTGATCATATGCAAAGGGAGAAATTTTTCAAAATGTAGTCATTTGCAAATATTTTTCTAGTTAATAAATCAGGAGGAACAAACTTTCATACCTTCCTGGTAAATCTGTATCATGTAAGAAGCTCTCATTACATTAGTTTGGGTGAAGCAAGTTATTTAATGAGAAGTGGTAACATCTTCAGTCACTAGAAATATGTTATACATCTCTAGTAATATTATTTTAATCTGAGTAGAATACATGAGAAAAGCAAACTCTTGTTACTTAAGACTAAAGAAAAATATAAAAAAGCAACAAAATAAATAGTAATTTTGTATAATAGAAACTATTTCCTAAGTGTATTAATGAAAGAATAACAAATGTTAGAATATCAGTGCCTCCTTCTGCCTTTTGAAAATAACTAGCAGAAATGGATGTCTGGAAAGCTTTACTTAGAGAGAAGTGCTGAGTAGTGCCAGTAAACATCCACTGTGAGTTCTGAATTGTGAGAAGTGTACATCTAATTACAAGTAGTGAATTACTGCTTCAGGAGTTTTTTTTGTGATTTTTTTTTTCCAGCCTGTCTATAGGGCTGAGACAATCTTATTCAAAAGAGTATGTTTGGTTGTATAACTTTGGCTTGAGGCTATCAACCTATATATTTCAGCTGCTGAATTCTGGTGAGTTATGTAGATTTCCCAAAGGAATGCTACATAATAAGTCCTAATGATGCTCTTACATTGTGGATACTAACACATTGTTCTTCTAAGACATTGATATGTATTAATTGAAAGATTATCCTTTGTCAACGATCTATCTTCACTGAAATGCACTGCTAGACACTTTTGACAGACAAGCACAGTTTATGATGTTCTGTTTTATTTCCAGCTGTTCCCTTCCAGACTGAGATTGGTACATTTAACATTGTGATGATAAGTGCCAATAATCTAGTCATGTTCATCACCATTTCTCCAGGAATATTTCATTGTGCCTTGTCTTTGGTTTAGGATGTAGTGACATGGACACATACTATTCAGCTCTGAACTCTGAATACTTTTCTATATAGCAATCTTTTGATTTCACAAATATGATATAATCTTTTGTAATAATATCTTTTGGAACCTAGAGAAAATTCTGATGTGGCAAGAAAGATATGAAAGTGCAAGTATGCTTTATTTCTCTCAAAATACGTCAGTTTGACTTCTTTTGAATAACAGTTGATTCTATAGAGTTTCCACCACTCAAACCACTGGCATTGATAGCATTTCATCATATCAGTAAATAAGTGGCAGACCAATATTTACTTTTGCATTCTGACAATGTTGTCCAGATGATAAAATGCTAATTGTTTTCAGGGTGGTTTACCTACGATCTGTGATCATGATTGCACTTTATAATTGCTCTCATAACGGAACCTTTTTTCATGTAAATTAAACTGTCTTTTTATAACAGTCTTATTAAAAATTATTATTCCCTCAGTGGGCTGAGACAGCATGGAGGTGACATATGTGTTCTCTAGGGGAAAGGATGCAACATTTGAATGCATGACAGATCTTTGCTTCAGGAAAATGAATTCATCTTGGTGACTAAAGGGAAATTAAGTGAATTTTATTTTTACCTCCTTTTTCAAGAGCAATCTTGGAGCGTGTTTGTGAACATAAGAGAGAGGTACAGTTTTAATCCTACAATGATAGCAGCTTGGTTTCTGACTCATCTTCTTGCACTATGAGTATTCCTCTCTATAATGACAGAATTACAATATTTTTTTGCCCAAAAAATGATAAGATAAGGTTAAAACATGAAAAGATCTCTTCTTCTTTTCATGAATGTCTGTAACTCTCATCAGTAGCAATAAGAATTAAGAGAGAAGCTTGGAAATGAAGCAAATACTTTAAAAAATCCTAAATGCTTTGTTGATTTTTTCAAGTTTAAATGTTTATTGAATATGAGCCAGATATCTATGTCTTTATAAAAAACCTAGCTCTATTAAGGAGAAATGTATCTTTTCCCTTATTTGTATTAGAATGAAAACAAAGCAAGATTATTATTTTTAAAAAATCTATTGTAAAGATCTACCAAGTAGAAATAATGCTTGGCAATAATCTAACAATATTTGCAAATTAGGGAACCTAGAGAACCTCATACAGCAATGGGAAAGTTTCTGCCACTAATATATTTGTATGTGAATTATAAATACACACACACACACACACATATATACATACTTTCAAGTAGTGAAAATTATACATCTACTCAAAAGTAATTCCTTATAATGCTTACATAATTCCTCTGTAATGATAAAGAAGGTTTGTTTTCAAGACTGGCTGAACAGGACAGCTAGATTTATTTCTAATAGATATATTTCTGAAATGTCCATTTAGTATTTTCATAGATGTACTTGTTCTTCAAAAAATCTGCCAGTTACTAGGAAGTGCCAATGTTAATTCTCTCAGACCTTGCTATCTTTGGCAAAATAAATCTGATTTTTTAGCAAAGTTAAAATCACACAGAAACTCCAAAATAAACGACGAAAAAAAAATCCACAAACTTGTTGGGCAAATGTAGAATGAAAATTTGGTGTTTTTGGTTTTTCTCTTCTTATTATTCTTTCTTTTTTTTTTTTTTTTTCCCTATAAGAGTCAATTTGTTTAGCTCAAATCTTAAAAAGAATGTGGCTAAAGTAGAATGACATCATTGACTTGAGATGAGTATGAGATCTTGTCTTTTAACTTTGTCGTATTTACAGGCAGAACAAAGATATCTGCACCTTCAGTTTATAGTCTCTCCGAAAGAGGAAATGCAAAGAAATGGAAAGGGTCTTGATGCCATTCTGTAACAGCATCTAATGGTATCTAAGACAGAGTGAGTCTCAGGCCAAGAATATATTTGCCTATAATAGAAAGATGAGCTTTGAAAATGCGAGAGAGATATGCTTTTGTAAGATGCTGATGCTGTAGGTTCTTCAGAAAGGAGAACAACGTACATGTACCAGAAAGGAAGCTTGGTGTCTTGCATTGACATCTCTCCTATAGACAAGAGAGACAAGGAATGTGAGATTTGAAAAGAAATGGATATCACCTCTGTCTCTCGGTCAACCTGGTCATAATGAGTGAAACTCTTTTATTATTTCAAATGTTAACCGGAGTTCAGTGAACAATATAGGAGTGCTGTGGGGAGAAGAAACATATTTCTCCAGGTTTTCATTCTTAATGCTTGATTGTGAATTAATGTTTGGTTTCAGTTCTCTTAACAGGAGCAAGTGAAATGAGTCTCAATTTCTGCTTCCTAGTAATAGTTTTCTTAACATCTTAGCTGAATGCCACCTCACAAGTCTGTTCTTTATTTTTTTGTTTTCCTCCTGAAATAGAAGAGATTATGTGTGTATGTGAAACCAATGTTTCTTTAATATAGAAAAAAAATACAGAGACATTTTCTCCTTATGATATTTACAAGCAAAAATACTGTCATGTTTGCTTATGTAGAAGTTTATGGGCATGAAACTGTGGTTCTCTGCAGTTAGAAATCAGAGTATTTAAGCATTGACAGAACACAAAGATAGTGTAAAAATGTCTTAAATTAAAGTGATGAGTAGCATCTTGTGAAACAGCTACCCAACAGCAGATTGTATTTGTCAGCCCTCTTTTTGTATTAACTTTCATTAAGATAGTTGTTTCAAATGCCTCTGGGTACAATAGCCAAAACGAACTACTCCAAATCCATGGATTTATTTGGTTTCCATGTATTCTATAGATTTCAAATACATTCTTCATAATATAAATAATCCCAAGGTCAAGTTACAGCATAAATCATCTGTAAATGGAATGTCAAAAAATGTTAATAGTACTGTATGACTGAATGTTCACATAAAACAATAAAAATATCTTACTGCTGAGTGAATCCCTTCACTGATGCTCATATCCATTGAGAAATGCAAGGCTTATGTCTATACAGTCATATTGCAAAGTCCTTAGATCTTTTTTACATTTTAAATTATTCTAAATTTGCATCTATATCATGCATGCCATTACATGTTAAGCGTATTTTATAAGCAGATGATTTTCCAATGCTAACAGTCATTTTGTTGCTATCTGATACTCACATTGCTATGTTAAGCTTGGCCAGTCAAAATTGTCAAGCGGCAGGGAAAAATATTTGCATTCGTATCACACTCCATCAGGTCTTTAATCACTTCAGGTAAATAATTCTGAAGACTTTAACAAAATTTACAAAAATCTCTGCTGTCCCCTTTTCTATGCAATAGGTTTTGTTTGTTTGTTTGTTTGTTTTGTGTGTGTGATTTAAATGTGTCTTCTAATATGAAGGATGATGATAAATATCAGTATATTATTGGTGCAGAAGAACTTTACACTAAGAACATTTGTGAGAAAAGCAAACCTTTAGCTTCCTCAGTGATATGTAGTGGATTTTCATGATGATGCAGCAGGAATAAAAAACATACTTCTTGTAATCAGAGACTTTAAGGATCAATATACAGACAGAGGACTTTGAATGTGGATAACCCTGTATTTTTAGATTCTTTTGTGAACAAGCAGGCAATGAAAAAGTATTGAAAATTTGAGAGAGGCAGCTTAAGGAAATTGGGAAGAGTACGAAAAACTGGTAATATTAAGAGTCATTTCTAAGGTTGAGCTAGGAAGCCTGAAAGAGGGGCTTAATGCAAAATGTTTATGAGCTGAATTTTCAGATCCAAATGTAATATGCATTCAGCATAAATATTGCCTTTCAGAACAGCAACCCTTGCTTCTTTTTATGTTCATCCAATGTGATCTGCCAAGGTTCCAGTCTTGAGCAAGAATGCAGCGTTCCCAGAGATACAAAGATTAAGCTCTTAAACTAAAGTCTAAAAGAACTAGAATCTTTTTTTTTTTTACAAGGCAATCAAAACAAGATAAGGATTTTGCGAGGAGTTTTAATACAGGTAAGACATCCACTACTCCCTACCATCTGTTATATGATTAGGAGAACTCAAATACTATTACTTCTACTATTTAAAATGGGCTTGAGTTAAAGAGGAAAATGTAAATAAATTGGAATCAAAAAGACTAAATATTTTATACCTTGTCACATTTCTCTTTCTCTCTCTCTTTTTTTTTTTTTTTCCTCCCTCTTTCCTCTCTCTGTGTCTCTGTGTGGATAGCCTGTGTTGAATTATACTGTAGAGGTTTGCTTTGCTTATATTTCTGCGGTCCTGCTAACACAATAGGGAACAGGATGGGCCTTCCCAGTTTAATACTCTGGTGGACTTGTGTTTTTGAGCCACATATCATGTGGAGAATTCAAAGATGCAGTAGGGTTACTGTGCTGAATAAGCATTAATAAATAAGTGGACAGTAGTTCAACATTCTTCATATTCAAAATTTCAGAACATGTTCATTTCTTTTGACATAAGTTCGTGCACTTCTCTGAGTTGAGTAAAAAATCCATGAATTCAGAGCATGCCAAATCACATATTAGATTGACCATTTTGTTAGAGTCAAGCCCAGAATATAAAATAATACTGTATTGTCCTGATTTCATTACTAAGGTATTTGTTTATCTGTATAATAAAATACACCTCCAATTACGTCTAAATGTACTTCTAAATTACAATTTAGAACTTATAAGACCACAGTCTTTTGCAGGGTTATTAATTATTATCAGAATATAAAAATAATTATAGATAAAATTGTTTGTAGTTATTTGGTGATAAATGCTCTTTCTTTCCAGGTCTGTTTGGCAATTCTTTACTTGCATAGTGTCATTTACTTCAAGAGAAAAATGTTCATACATTTTGTTCACTTTCTACCCCATTTTTTTTCCTGTTTGTAGACTATTCCTTTATTACCCTGTATCAGGCACCCGAGCATCACTAAACATTCCAGTTTCCACTTCTTTTAACCTAAAAGATTCCATTAACTTTATTGTAGGATGTATAAGGTTATCCTTTGAGAGGATGACTCTCTTAGAACTTCTCTGTATTTTTTTTTTTTAAACGGAAACAGATATATGCCCTTTCTTCCTTCCCTCCTTCCTTCCCTCCATCCTTCCCTCCTCTTCCTTCCTTCCTTCCTTCTGGAAGGACCTGGAAAATAATTTCAGAATTACAAGCAGGAGGGAGTATTGGTGGAGAAAATGTTGACTTTTTGAAAATTTAGCTTTCCTACATTTTCCTAATATATTTTGAATATATACATTTAAATCTTTACTTAGCAAACTTTAAACAATATATAGCAGGTTCTTCTCATTTCTATTTTGTAAGTCTTCAAGGTGAATATATAGTAAGTCCTTTTCATTTGTGCTTTCTAAGTGTTCAAGGTGTCTTTAGTTCAAGTATTGAGATACCTAACTGATGAACAATTGTTCTATAGTGAAGTACATGCCTGTTTAACTGAGCTACAGTTACCGCATATATAAAGGCTGAATTTAGTGATGTAGCAACATTGTTTATTACAGAAAGATGTGTTTTCCTATCAGACTGAAGAGAATTAAACATGCTTACAACAAGAATAGTTCTTTAGAGACACAGCAGATAATAATATTTAACAATAAAAAGCTAACCAAAGGCAAATCTTTTTAAACAAAGGCTTCTTCTTCATTGTATTTAAAAATATATAATAGTGTCTGTCTATTGCTGAAAAACAAAGGCTACATTAACAGAATAATTCTCTGGGAAAAAATAAGAATTATAGCTCACACAGTATAATATGGACCCTAGCATATTGCAATGTGTTTGACATGTCTAAACAATTGAATAGATGGCTTCCTTTGTTGTTCCTCGGTCTTCTCTTTCTGATCAAAGAATAAAAATGTGGTATATTACATGTGGAGAGAATCCTTATCATGAGCTATCACTGTTAACTAGAACAAAGGGAGTTCAGAATAACCATATCACTGTGGTTATGTCTGTAAATAAAACATCATAACATCATAACATTCTCCTACTGTTAAGACTATCTCCACGTACAACAGAATGTCTGGAATTCACACTACATAGAATTTGATTCTAGATTTCCTATGATCTCCATGCAGTATAGGTGTGATCTTGGGATATAATAATGTTTTCAGGAGTTTGTTTGTTTGTGTGTATGTGTTTTCCCCAAATCAATATAATAAAAAAATATACAGACTAAACTGTAAGCCATGATTATTTTCCTCCTTGTATGAAACTAAGGTTGCAAGTTGCATATGTTGGTCTGCGACATGAAGGCATGCAGGGATACCTGAGGACTATCTTCTAGACTATCTTCTAGAGATAGGGAATGAATGGATCCAGTCCTTGAACACGTTTGTACATGCTGTTTATGTGAATTATCTATGGACCTAACTAGCCCCTGAACTCTCCAGAAGATTGTCAATTGAGAAGCTGTCCAGCGAATAACCTGACATATCAGCTGGTTCCCTGGACTGCTTTTATTTAGCACTGTAATGTAGACACTGTAAGCAGTGGTTAGTTACCAAAAATACATTGCCTGCATTTTACATTGTAGGTAAAGTGAGTGTGGGATCTACATCCACTCACTTGTGTCTGCAACAATTATTATATGTAGTAACGTTCTGCAGTGACACTAGTGTATAACATGACTACTGAATTACACTATTTTGTATGCAATACCCCCAAAAAATCAACATAAGTAAAAAACATCTTTATTTATAATTATAAAACAAAATGTATACACATTTTTCTTACACAAAACAGCAGTAAAGGGGAGACAGTTCTATTGAATATGACATTTGCATTCAAAATTTAAAAGGATGTTTGAAAATATTCTTGCAATCTCCATAGTGATCTTTTTCATATCATCTATGAAATTATTAATAGCTTATATTTTGATATATTTCTCCTGACTTGCTTTCTTAACATCATGAATCATCTTACTGTATGTAAGGAAGAATGACTGCCAGTGTAAAAAAAATATCCCACAAAGAGACCATAGGGAACACTTTTTTCCGTTTCAGTTATCTTCTTCTTGAGATGATCCCCCACCAGAACTTCTCAAAGTTGCATATTGTTTTGTTGAGCAACATCATCTACTTATTTCCACTGAAAATATATTGGAATTGTGCAGCTATCTTTTTAATGTCTTTATTTTTTATCTTATATGAAATGAAACATCAAATATTTCAAATTAAAAGTGTAATGAGAAAAATATCATATGAAATAGAACACCAGCCTCAGGTGAGAATACAAAATACACGCGTGTGACTGAGCTTGGCAAACTGACCTTAAAATAACTTATCATGTTTAATGTTATTTTATTTTATTTATTTATTGATTGATTTCTAAGAGATAGTTGATTCTCAGTAGGTGTCCTGACTAATTCACACAAGATTAAACATATATATATAGATAGATCTCATTAGCAAATACAACCCTAAATATTGTAAAATAATTCATACTACTATAATGCAATGTAATATGAATCTACAAAAACAAATCTTTACAGCAAAATAGTGGTTTGGAAGAAGACTGTACGTGTTTAAAACTCTTCATAAAAACAACTTCAGTACTTTTTTTTCTTATTTGAAATTTCATAGTACTTTTAAAATATTTTGAAATGGAAAATTGTATTATACTTATTTTGCAATTGGAAGTGTTAAGCCTAGTATCTACATACTACTAAGAACAAATGAGGGAGTTACATTAAAAATCCTCCACCTTCACAATATCTTTTCTGTTTCCTAAAAGAATTCCTTAAGCATCAGGTCACAGATGATCAGGAAGGAAAGAGGGGACAGTTATACATTATTTTCTGAAGTGCTGCTATTGTGAAACAAGCAAAATATGCGAGATATAGCAGGCCTGCCTTTGGTCATATGTTGATGACAAGATTAGTTCCCTCAAGATAGCCTAAAATAGAGTAGATCCTGAATGTCTGTTTAGAAAAGATCTAAGTCTTTGCAAAAGAACTACACTATAAAGAAAACAGATAAATCTTTCTGATCAAAGACAAATCTTAATGGACTTGTCTTGCATCAAGGACAGATATTAATTAATTAGTTAATTAATTAGGGAGAGACAAGCTTGCATAGCCATTCACACACTCCTTTTATAGGGATTTCATTCCCTATTTGTCTGTAGACTCAATCCTCATTTTGAAAATTACTAGTCAAGAATTCCAAATTAAGCATTGTGATGCTTATCACTCTATCTAAAATGCAGATACTCAAACCAGAGCTGACAGTGCAGTCTTAGGATCCCAGGCATAGTCATACACTGAATAAGGATTCACAATAGTCATCAAGCAGAGAGATAATATGTTGAACTCCTCAGTAGCAAATGCCAAAGTGCATGCTTTGCTTTTGGGAAACTTACAGAAGAGGTATATTGCTGTGCATTTGAGAGTCAGAGTCTGAAACAATCAGGGCTCTGTTTTTTCTGTTTGTTTGGTTGGGTTTTTGGGGTTTTTTGTTTGTTCGTTTGTTTTTTTCTTTCAGAGTGGGACACTGCTGAATAATGCCTTTTTCTTCCTCTTCTGTTTCTACTTGCAGAAGCTATCCTGTGGAAGCTGTAAGCACATAGGCTATCTCAAGAAAGGGAGATATAATGGCAAGTTTTTGCTGATTTGATCTCCTAAATGTAATGCTGGAAATTCCACATGATTAGTGCTTAATGTGTTGTTGAAGACTTGACCTACTCTGTTAGGAATATAATTTCACTTACCTTTCACACTAAAATGTCTTCTTTCTGCAAATTGGGGCTTTTGCAGTTTTGAAAAGGTTATACCTTTTTGGCATGAGCCTGCGTGGTAAAAGTTTTGACAGTGTTTTCACCCTATCATGGTTTAAGACTGTTTAGAATACACGGTAAGTGGCTTCAGGATGGGCAAAGGTATTGCCCTAACAGCCTTCATTTTGTCAAAACTCAATGTTTGATATTGTTTCCTCTTTGGGACTGGATAGTTGTTTTTATTGCTGTACAGTGTTCTTTCTTTTTACGTGAGCATATGTGTAACAGCTGTTATCTTACTTGTGATCTAGGGACTTCAAATGCTTAAATCATCATCCTCTACATCCTTTCAGTGAAAGGACTAGTCCATAGCTGGAGGCTAGAAGAGACTCATGTCCTCTACAGACTGGGCACAAGTGCAAGGTATATAATACATGCTTACTGCTGAGTTAAGCACACACTGTAGGTGGCAAACTCCCCAAGCAGCAGTTTTCCTCAGAAGCACTAGGGTATTAAACTCTTCATAATTTCCTCAGATGAACTACCATCTGATATAATCCTTCCAAGCGTATTTCATATAATAAAACAATAGCAATCTGGTGTGTTCTTCCCTTCCCATCTGTCTCATGATGTCATTTGTGAACTTTCCTCTATTCTTAATGTGCTTGAGGAAAGATTTTCCAAAATAACCTTTACAAATTAAGATAATTTTGCTAAAATAATTACACTTTCTTCTTATTTTTGTGTATCACTAAAAGACCTTTAAAATAAATTGTGTTGTCTGAATAATTTTCTAGTATATGTAATACAATTGCATTAAGGAAAACAGAGAAAAAAGATTTTGTTTAATTTAAAGTTGAAAGACTGTACACAGTACATCTGCCACTCAGCTAAGCTAAAATAACAAGGCTATCCTTTGAAGAATCATAAAGTTGAAGAAACAAAATCCCTCAAAAAAAACAGGAGGAGTCCTAATTATTTTCTTCAATTAAAATAATTTTAAAGTATCATTATTCTTTCTTATGTAAGTAGGTAAGAGAAAAGTGCCAAAATAAGCACATGTTAGTTTGAGAAGAAAATCAGCTGTATGACTCTAGGGATTTCTCTGGAAGTAAACACAGAGGTTACAGCATTATTTGGGAAGCTTTGTGATAAAAAGCAGAGACTGGGGGAAAAAAAGAGTTCTGAGGGTAGTAGGTCCTGGAAGCAGTAGTCCATAAGCCCTGAAGGAAGAGACATACAAAGAACTCACTACATCTTAATAAGTTACACTTATAATCAGAACACAAGTAATTGTTAGTGACCAAAGGAAGATGATGAAGGAAATAGCGTCATGCAATAAATGCAGTGACACTTTGTGCCACTGCTGCAAATTCGAAGCATGCTCTCTCCAAAAGTCTCTCTCCATAAAATAGGAATATTCTCTCATAAAATAGATGTAGAAGTGCAGCTAGAATGCAAAAGCTAGAAGATATTGCACTATAAATCTTTAACACCTGAAAAATAGCTACAGTTAATTAAGGGATAAATTTATTAAACTAGCTATAAAAGTACAAGAGTCAGATCATATTTTAAATTTATCATCTTTTAAATAAATAGATGAAGTCAGCACTAGATATGAGATGATATGGCTTGACATAAGCCACAGTGAGACTGAACTGAAGTAAATCACTATTTGGACTCTAGCTAAAGTTAAAAAAAGATAGTTGCTGTTCTTCAGTTTCCTAGAGTAAAGGTATGTGAAGCATAAGTCTGAAAACAACAAAGAAAGGTTATGATTTAATCACTGGTTCCAAATAAGTTAGTTCTCTAAAGTAGGGAGGGGGAGAGGAGAAGTTGCCTTCCTTTCATCTGTTCTTTAAGAAACTAAGTTTTGTGCATTCATCATAAATTAATATTGTTTGAAAATGAAGCCAGTTCTATGGAGGCAAAAATAAAATCACCTTGCAAAATCAAAATCTCACCCATCTGCTTTAGTTATAAAGGAGTAACTAGGACTTCAATTTGATCTATTTAAATACTTCAGATCAGAGGTATGGTTTTCTCTAATATCAAGATATATTAGTGGCAATCCTATTGGTACCGATAAAACTTGACCCATTTGCACCCAGTTCAAAGAGGACGAATGAAGGTTTATATTTATCTTTAGGAATGATTGCCTTTCTGATAACCCTGAAACAATACCAAGGTGTTACAAGGTTATTTAGTCAGTGTAGAAGCGTGTGAGATGAATTCTATTTCTATGCTTTGTGCAAGTATGATGACTGTCAGATTGAACAGAATATGCTCTAGGGCAGAATACGGCTCATATTAAAATACTGAAAAGTATCAGATCTAAACTTTCAAACAAGAATTTTCATAGTCCTCTGGGGTTTCCATATCCAAATACATATTTTTTTTCAGTTTGATATATTGTGAAGATGTGACGATTACAAAAAAAAAAATATTTTGAAACATGATGGAAAGTTGCTAGAACAATTACATTGCATGTACATTAATTCCATGTTTCACAAAAAGTGTGGACTTCATTTCACCTATATTTGGATATCTCTTCTAAGCGAGTCAGTGTAGGAGTCTCTTAAAATCAATGGAGAAAACAGTGATATTCATTAGACCTATTTTGGATGTTAAATTTAGGTTGGGAGGAACGGGGCTGTGTAACTGTCTTATTTGACCTGTGAATAGGTCAAAATGCCTTTTACCCACTCAAAAACTGAGTCTTGAATGACTTATTCAGATGTTCATGCATATGGCTATGTTGCAGATATCTATTTGGGATTAGACAAACTCTACCGTACATGCCTATGCTGCCTATGCTGAATAGAAAAGAATCTTCTTAAAGACGTCTGCTCTGGAAAGAAAAATAAGATTTCCATTTTACATGCAACTATTGACTGGAGTCACCAACTACCTGACTGCAGTGCTTCATATCCAGGATGGTATCTTTGACCACTGCAGCAAACTGAGTGGGCGTACAAGGATCATTTTATGCAGTGTTTTGTATTTCCTCCTTTCACTATACAGGCAGGATTATCTCATCCACTTTGCCTTTAAATAGATGGTCAGGAACCTTTACATTCTTCTCTTCCTCAGTTTTGAAGATTCCATTCTGACTGAGGCCTTTGGCATTATTGTAATGGAAAGGTTAAATAATAATAGACAGCCAATTCATACCAATATTTTTCAGCAACTTCTTTAATTCTGATGCTTAAAAAGATCTGAAATCCTTTTAACTTCTAAATGACAATTTGTCCCTCTTCTTTCAATACTGTGATAAGGTCAGCTGCATGGGTCATTTTTCTAGTAATGACAAGAAATCTGACAAGACTGCATTTAGAGAGTTTCTGTTCATATTGCATAATTGAATCTTTCAGTTAAAATTACCTTCTAAACAAAAAGGAAGGGAAAGGAAGGTAGTTTTATTTGAATGTTCTGAGTATTCAAAAATACAAACATCCAGTATGTTTGATGAAGTTGTAATGACATGCAAGACATGATGTATTGCCAGTTTTGAGCTTGATTTTCAGCCCTTAAACACACACACACAGACACACACACACACAC
This sequence comes from Rhynchotus rufescens, assembly GCA_032273925.1. Lineage (NCBI taxonomy): Eukaryota > Metazoa > Chordata > Aves > Tinamiformes > Tinamidae > Rhynchotus > Rhynchotus rufescens. The sequence continues at coordinate 15,381 of JAVCKT010130900.1, forward strand.
ACACACACACATGCACACACACACAGAGGCAGCACATTTGATATTTATGAAAATGGCTTATTTCAGAATGGTCACCAGTTGAAAGATTTTTTTTTTTTTTTTCAAAAAAGGAAGATATGTGCAGAGTTAGAGGTCTGGAGCAGGTTAGAACTGGAAGATTCTGCCTCCAGCAAAATGCTCCTGGTTTATGTGGTAGATTTCTGGTGTGATAGATTTGGACTTTTAGTTTGGAAGTCAACAGGCAGGGGATCAGGAAAAGCAAGTAACTGCTATTTTTCACAGAGAACAGGTATCATTGATGCATTGAATTAGGAAAACTTTATTGTCTCTGAACTATTCACTTACTAAGTTTCACCTTGGTTTGCAGAGAACTTGTTTTTTTCTTCTTAAGAACAATGTTGATATTACCTATATAAGAAACCTATATTTTAATAAAGTAAAATCACCTTTTAAACTTCTTTTTTATTTTATTAATTAATTTGCACAAACTTAGATTTCATTTTGTCTTTCCTTTGAAAAAGTAAGTAAGCATTTGATTCTGGATGAGTTAGCTCTCTCAGTTTTGTGTCAGATCATGCATGTGTACTACCGTTGGTAATTATGAAACTCTCTGTGGAACTGCAGAGGACAAATTTGCTAATACTTAATTATTTAAGTAACAAGACAGTTCACTTGAGTGATACAAGAATCATAGGTGAAAAGAGCTATTATTTTCAAGTATTTGCTATCTGGTAGTATAGTGTTTTTGTGGGAGGAAGTTATCTATTCCACATTGTGCATTTCCACTTCTGGAAGAAATAGAATAGGAGCAGCACTGTAAAAACCTCAAATACAGAGCATGCTCAGACTTGGAGTAGTGCAGTCTCGCTTGTCATTATCCATTTCAGTGAAAGCAGTAACTGTGCAGGAATAGGAAATATATGATTTTGTCAACACCTATAAAAAACTCAGTGTATGTATTAATAACTCCAAAAAACTCTTGTGAACCTCAATATATAGAGATTATTATTTAACAAACTCGTATTTCCCATGATTTATGGCACTAACTTGGCAAAATAATACTCTGTTCAGAGAAAACAGAAGCTTTCTCTTGTATTCATCATCCATTACATATTTGCATATATCTATTTATATTCATAGCAGATCACAGGAAAACATATTCATAATCCGTAATAATGAAAGACCAGGCTTCCTAATGTTTCATTTCTTCTGATACAGCTGAAGATAGAAGGTATCATGCTACAGAGTCATTCAGAGTGAAATTAATAAGTTCAAGCTTCCTGAAATATAAGACAACAGTGCTTTTAAAGATAATTTATTGTCTTTACTAAGCTTCACAGGCAGAAAAATATCTCCTCATATTACATATTATCCTATATTAAGTTGTATTTTTTTTTTTTAACATTTGATTAACATTTATACTGTTAACAATAGTTAACATATTAGGTGGTTTCAGATCAATCCTAAAATGTATATAAGAAGCTGGAAATTTCAGACCCATATAAGCTGGAGCTAATAGACATATTATTTTTAGTGAACCAATTTGCCGGATCAAGTTCTGATATATAATACCGAAAGTAGCTTCTTGTGGGAAGAAAAAAAAAAAAAAACACTGAAAGTCAAATTGTGCTAAAGCTTACTGTGAGGAAGAGGGGAGCAGATACTGTCTAGATTGCTACTACTGCTCCAGTATTAGAAAACTGTTCAGGGAACGATCTTTAAATGTCTGACTGATTTTGTTTGTTTATTTGTTTGTTTGTGTTAATTGTTAATATATTTTTCTACTCTCTATGTACCTCTGCCTTTTAGTTCTAGTTTTGGATGTTACTATTATTATAGTTATTAATAATGCTCTATGTTTAGTAGAGTTGCTATACAGGAAGTTACAGGTCCATTGTAGAGATTTTCTTTATGAGGGCTTTATGGACTTTTAAAGTGAGTGAGAATGTATTCAGTGATATTGATGATTTTGATCAAATCTTTTCTTGGTAACCAGCCTTTCGAGGAGTTCTGCAAATGTACAGAACTGAAAGAAATTCCTTAGAAATTAAGACTTAAATTCAAGGCAGAAAATATTATTTAAACTAGCTACAATCCTTAGGCGGAGGAATTGCCATCCAGAATGGAATCTGCATGTGAATGCTGCTTGAATTCCATTTCTTCCTCTTCTTTTCTTTGCTAGCAATTGAATTATTTTTAGAACATTTTTTCTTTCCTAGCTACATGTATGTTTTTCTAAGTATACCTATCACCCAGTAAAACCCTTGTTTTGTGCTTCATTTTGTGTTTTGGCTTGCTGTTTTGCATTTTCCTCTATTGTTCTTGTCTTGTGCTTGCTGTCAGTAACACTTCCTAGATGTTTTCTTGTTCCTTATTATGTCTCCTCAGTGAAGCACACATTGTCAGGGTTTTTTTTTTTTTTTCCCCTCTGCCTGTTCCTCTCTACTGCCTTTGCTTCTGACATTGTATGAGCTGCAAAATGCCGCAGTTGTCACTTCTTTTTCCAGGGCTGAGCAGACAAAAGATGAGTTTTTGCAGCTCATGCACTTGACATGGAAAGTAACAAGGACAGATTTTTCCGGACAGAAAATGAAGGTGGTATTGTGTGTTATCTTTCAGCTTCAGTACATTTCGCATCAGTGTGTAGAAACTGCCGTAGTGTCTTATACTTTAAGAAATCAAAACATAAAAGGACGTGCTATTCAGTCACAGTATAGGACAAATTAAGAGTAATTTTGTACTATTCAAATAAAACTTCTGGCATAAATTTGGTTAAGTTAAAATTTTAAGTAATTTTAACAGCAATGGTACTGCAAATTTGCGTATATAGACCTAAAAAACGTGGTATTGAAGCTACTCTTTTGGGACCACTCATTGCTATTAGTTCTGTGCTTAACATAAGAACTATTTTCACTAGAATTCTCTTTCAAAAACAAGCTTTTTCAAAAACAACACAAAAACCACAATGTTACTGCTTTTTCTCTTTCATGTTCATTAGTTATAAACTTTCTAAGTACTAGCCCTAAGGAGCTACATGTTGGTGTTAATAAATTTTATTATTGTCTAGTTTACCTTGTGTTTAATCTTTGAACCAGCTGCATTCTGTCATTCTCTTGACAGTAAATATTCCCAGATCTATGTTCTATTTCAATAAGAAAATATGATAGTTTATCCAAACTAAATTTACTTTAGAAGATGTAAGGCTTTTTTATGCCATTTGACATAGAAAGGTCTGAAGGAAAGTTTCTAAGAATTTTTAGTGTTATAGTAAGTACATGCAGAAGTAGGACTTCATAAAAAAAAAAGAAAATTAATTGTCTTAAATTAAAATTAATTTTTGTAATGGAGCTTGATAAGAGAGAGGTAGTCTCTAAACTGTCACTAATACAAACCCAAAATAGTTGAAGAAGATAAAATATATTGTAAAAAGTGCTACTTAGTAACATTTAACCAGCACTTAATGTACGTTTATTTTAAAGGTTGCAGTTGCTCCTGAAGCTAGGAGGACAGGAAGATCTGCAGATAGCTATGTTATGAGAAACCCCAGAAGAAGATGCACTCAAGGACATATTTTCACTCCTGTTGCTGGTATATTGTACAGACAAAAGGAGCGGTAGAAGACGAAGATAAGGACCACCGTATCTTTGCGGAACTGGCTGAAGCAGGACAGTAGAACCAAAACAGGCCCTGCTGAGTCAAAATGAAGCCATATATGGAAGTGACTTCCGGGAAGACGACCACCAGGGGGTCTCAAAAAGACCACCAGA
>JAVCKT010131136.1:0-19113 GCA_032273925.1 Rhynchotus rufescens
TTCTTTGGAGATCTTTAAAACCCGCTTGGACGCAGCCCTGTGCCACGTGCTCTAGGTGACCCTGCGTGTGCAGGGGGTTGGACTAGATGATCTCTGAGGTCCCTTCCAACCTTAAGTGTTCTATGGTTCTATTTTTATTACCAATCCCAATGCTCCATACATGCAAACAGCACAAAGTATCCTAACCACACAAATCGTCTTCAATTATTAGTAGTAGACCTACTTACCCAGGAGATAAGTAATGGGAAACCAGCTGGTTGAATTTATTACTTTTAGCCAACTCACCTTGTTTTTATACTTCCCCCTATTAATCTTTTTTATTTGCTGGGATGCTGGAAAGTACAAAATTAAACATGAAACTGAAGGCATTCTAATAGATTATAAAATATATAACTTTAGTAAACATAAACCAAAAAGTTGACTCACAAACTTTTTAGAGATTCAGAAGAGAAAGAATTAAACCTTTTCCTCCTGTCCCTGAGATGGATTTCCTTTACTAAACTACCTTCTTAGGCAGAAGACTGCAAACATGCTATTTCAGTAATGCATATAAATGCAAAGAAGGTGGGTTCCCTGTCTTTTTTGGTCTGCTTTTATTACATCAAACTCCTCCAGTTTTACCCTCAAAGATGTGGCCAAGGCATTTATTTTCCTGCATGTAATTACATATTCATCAATTCTCTCATCTTTTCTAAAAATCCTCAACCTACTTCTGAAATAAAACAACACTCATCTCCTTATATAACCATACATCTTCCATATTTAGCACCCCAACCCATCCTTTTTTCAGAGTTATGTTATCCCTCTAATCCCATCACCCATAGCCTAACTAGCAAACACGGGAAAGCACGAAGGTTTTTCAAAAATATCCCCAACAACTTTATGAACAAAACACTAGTAAAAAAAAAATTACTCTTACCTAAACCTTACTGAAAAAAAAAAATTACTCTTACCTAAACCTTACCCCAAAGAGACCTCAAAACACATAATCTCCTGTGCCATCCTCCCAGTACTCTCAAGCCAACAACCCACAACCATAGTGACACAAACCCAGATTTTCCTATGCTCATTTTCCACCTCATAATTTAAGCATAAAAAACACTGAAAAATACCCTCAACTCATCAATCCCAACAATTTTCTTTACCCATCTACCTTCACTTAATAAATAGTTCCACAAGAAAATACCCTGAGCAGCTGCCAAATCCATTCTAACAGCCCCCAAACCCCCAATTAGCAATCAAGAGCATTGTACCACCCTATGTGTAATATAATTCTCCAGAACAAAAGCCAAGCAAGTGGCTAAACTCCTCTCAGTTACCCACACATAATTACAAGCTATTCTTTCAATCAACAGTAACACAACAAAGTATGAATATAGACTATTTGTTTCAGGAAAAGGCTTGGCAGAAGCTTGGCAACTAAAGAAACAGAATCAATAAATGCCACTAACAAACCCCTCAGTAAATCAAGAATAAAGCTAAAAACAAAAAATGAGACCTCCAAAATAATTAGCATCCCACATCTAAAAACAATACCAGAGCAAAAACTCCACAGGAAGGAGGGAAAGGATTAGAAGAAATTGCTATTAAGTGAGAAATAAAGCACCATACATACTAGATTCCTGTTGCACTCTAACTGAAGTTAGCAGTTTTAACACAGTGGTGATTTTGTAACCACAGAAACCTAAAGGCACTAACTAAATAATAATAACAAATCTACCACCTCTCTAGCATCTGCAAAAAACATAGTATATGTGACTAACCTGCATCTTCTGGGCAAATAACACCACCACTTTCTTTTGTTTGTCTTCTACATTCAGCATGGCTCCTACCTCTACAAAGAACCTAAAGTATCAGCGTGATTTTACAATCTCTTATTTGTAACTCTGACAGACAGTTACCACCTTTTATGAAGTGAAACTTTGCTAAAAAAAGAGAAGTTCACAATCCGCTTTTAACTGACTTCTCATCCAGGACCACACCAGCGTGGAGAGTGGGATCACCAGCCTCTCATATTTCATATCTTATCACTTCTTCCCCATGTGTACCACGTGTGGCTGGGAAAGGCCCTTTGGAAACACTGTCACTACAAATAATGTTAGATAATAATAATAAAATAATGTTAACAAAATTGTTAGATAACAAATTGCATTTGTTAGATAACTCATTTCAGGTTTTTCCACTTAGACTCTGGATTCAGAGCTCCCTCATCAAGAGCTGTGTCTCAGAAGATGCTCTTCACAGAAAATATGATTTCTTTCTGAAAACGTACAAGTGCATATTTAAGTGCAATTATCATGAATTAAACAATTAAAAATGGATCACTGAATAACACTGAACGACATCTGTTTTGGGAGGTTTCTTTCATATCCAATTCAGTATCTATCCAATCTAGTATCTAATTCTAATGTCTAGTATGTAATTTCCTTTAGATTTCTGCTTCACTGAAATCTTTTGCATAAACTGTATTAGAATATTTTTTGAGATTACAGTTCTTACTGCAGGCTTCTTCTTCAAGATCTAGAAAATAATGCCTTACTATAAGGAACAGAAATAGAGATAGAGTCTTTTGCACATAGATCTTCTTTGTTACTTGTATTTACTGCATTGTACTTGTCACCTGTATTTTTTTAAGGTAGCTCATAGCTTTCCAATTGTGCAGGCATTGGAAGAAGAGCTTGGTGCTAGTGATTGCTTGCAAGAGAATTAGAAGAGTGGGAAAGAGATTTTCAGCACTGACTGCAACTCAGTGGTCTGAAAGAGACAGTGAATGGACAGAGAGAGACCTACAAAATCACAGAAGTTATGATTAAGCTCAGTTACTCACAGTACAAAGGGGGGGAAAATGATATGGTTTTGAAGTAACAGTAGGAAATGTTGCTTCTCATCATGGCTTTCCAAATGCTGGAACTTCTTGAAGCAAGAAGCCATGAAAGGCAAAAGCATAAACGAGTGCTGAAGGGTTCAGATAAATTAGTGGAAAAACAGGCATACATTCACGAACTCAGATGGCCCAGTCGACACCAAGAAAATCCGCAAATGAGGGGCAGCATTTCTCAGGACTTTTTCCCTGCTACTTCCATTACTCCCTGGTCATCCTCTACTTTGTCCATAATGGAACCTCAATAGAAATGAGACTTTTGATCTAATCCAGGACTCCATCTATTAATACTTGTGAATGTGATGGTGTTAAAAAAAAAAAAAAAGCCATTATTCTAATCAAAACATAGGAAGAGTGGCTATTCTTTGCATATGTCGGACAAAAAAACACCACTGTGACCCCAGATACATCACAGCCCAGCAACATTGTGGGGTTTACTAAATTGATTACGTTGATTGCTTTTTCTTTCTTTTCTTTTGGAAGAGAAGAAAATTTTGGATTTTGGGCTTACAGTTAACTCTCTAAATAATTTAGAATAAATTGTATTTTAGAGATCCTGTAACATTCCTTGAATCAAGGAAATACCCATTGGCCATTGGGATTTAAGGATAAGCTCAAAACTCAGTCCGGTTAGGCAAGGAAAACTGTACAAGATTGCAAAAAGCAAAACAGAGGAGAAAGCCAGCTGTGCTCACAGCATCAAATTGAAGGGTCGAAGCATAAATTAATCCAACATATAGTTAAAAATCAATTCCACATACTGTGAGATTGCAAAACCCCTGGTGCTTTCATCAGAATGCCGTTGCTTTTGTCTGATGTTACTATCAGGTCAGCAGACCCCCAGCACTAATTTATTTGCTTGAATTTATAATGACTAAGTCCTGGCAAAGACTTTTTCATTTTTAAACTTGTTTGCAAGGCCCTGACAGATAAACACACTCTTTCAGCTCCCCGTTTTGTGTGTGGGAGTCAGGCAGCCAAATGCAGATGCATTGTAAGCATCTAAAACCATTTGTTTAGCAAACCAAATGCTTGCTTTATTATTTACAAGTAATCGAAGAGCACCTGCTGATTTCTTGTTCAGAGCTAGTGAGACAGAAACCAGCATTAGAGCTGTAACAATGTCAGCCTGATATTTAGAAGCCAGGCCATGCTCTGGGGAGGTTTAATGGATGATTTTGGGCACAGTACATCGATAACTAAATATGAATTTGAAAAGGGGCTTCAGCTGAAGATGAGCAGTGCAGGGTTGTTCCCAGCTTCCAGGTTGCACCTATGTGATACAGGTGCAGCCCTCACCCAAACCTATGCACTGGCCTTGGCAAAGCCTGTGACAAATCTCTACTGCTGCAGCTAAAGGACGAAGAAGCAGAGCTGCAATGTCCTTCCTGCCTGGAAGTTTTTCTTTCCTTTTTAACTCAGGCACTCATTCAGGTCTGACTATGCAGCTCTTGGAAGTCTTGTCTTTGATTTTGATGGGACTGATACCAAACTCTGGGGATTCACTTAGCCAGAGAGCTGACAGGATCACCGACTGATTTGACCTATTACAATTTATGCACAACAAACTTGAAGACACATGTAAGCCTTAAAAACAGATTCAACCCCTCAGTGACAGATGTTGAATCTTCCATTGGAAAGGTGCATCAAAACCAATGTAGTCCCAACACAGGACTATAAAGGAAGACCATAAGACAGATTTCTCTTCCCCAAACCACTAGTGCAAATCAGGATGTTTAGCCAATCTACACTGAGCTAAATGTGCTGTTAATTTAAGATACAGGATAATCAAAACAGTGCTGCCCTTTTACCTTTGTCTGCTGTTCACAACAACCTGGGGCTACCAAACAGAACCAGCTGCTGCACATTTTGTCAGAATGCAAATCCTTGCTTCGTGAGGGGACAAGCATAGGATGCATGAATCTGACAAAACAGTTGTGCTAGAATATGACCCTGGGACTCTTCTCCTGCAAAACTGAAGCATGCGCTCAGGTTTATGGGTATGAGCAAATGGATTTTTTTTTGTGTGTGTGGTTAATTTTCCATAAAATAAAGAACATGAGCAAATATTTGTAGAATCACATTCTTGGGGAAAAAGAACACACCATGTTTGGTACTAGAGGAATGCACTAAATGCTGTGTGTCTCATTCTGCATAACTTCCCAGCTCAGTTATTCCATGAAATATCAATATCTGCAAGGGCAGAATAAAACACAGAGGCTGCAAAACACCAGCTTCACACACATGTGAAAAGACCAGATTGTCCCCTTCCCCAGCAGTCTGTTCTACTTACCAATATTGCAGTACTTCCCTACAAATTCTCCTTTGCAGTCACAGACTATTTTCCCATTGAAGGTGATCATTTTACATTCACCACCATTCAGGCAAGGATTTTGAGCACAACCTACAAGCAGAAACTAAGATCAAACAAGAGATACAGACTATATAAGAAAAAGAAAAAAGTCTATTTAACTTATTTTAGTATGCCTCCCCTGTGCATGTGTATTTTGGGGAATGTTTTCCCTTTTTATTCATCTCAGTTGATAGAAATTGAAGACAAAAAAGTCATGCTGATTTATATGCACTGAGGTCTGGCTCACTGATTTTGCTTTTATTGGGTAATGTCAGCATAGCTATTAAAAATATTATCAATGCATAGGAGATAAAATTGGGGTGATGATTATTATTGCTAGTGGTGGTGAAATTAGTATTTGTTTCTGTATGGAGGGCTCTGCCAATTCCATGTCTGCCCCTAAGCTGCATTAAAGTTCACAATAGGTTATCTAGGAAGGAGTTTGGTCAAGCAGATAGAACCTATGACTGGGAATCATAAAGGAAATATTAAGTTATAGTGATTTTTCCAATTCTCCCACAAACTCGCAAAGAGTCCCAGAAAGCCAGGCCTCCTCCATGCTTCGTTTTCCAGATCTGTAAAGTGGGAATTAAAGCCATTACCAATTCGAAAGGGCTTTTATGCAGCTTAGGCAGTACTGCAAGCTATTTGGGCAGGACAAAAGTCCTAATTAACTGTCAGCAGAGCCTGACTCTATAGCAAGGTAGCCCCAGCTCAGCTTGTACTCAGGTGAGGCCTCTCTCATGCCTCTTCCAAAACAGGTTTCCTGCAGGCTGCAAAACCTCAGAAGCATCACCCAGGCCAGGGATGGGTATGTCAGCCTAGAAGTTCTGGGAATTTGGGGGCAGACACTGATAAATGGGACCTGAGAGGTGGGTACAGTCCATATGCTGGGAATTCAGGAGCCAGACAGGCTTGGGAGAATGCATGGAGTGAGATGGCAATTAAAGAAGATTGTAGGTGTGCAGGGAAAGAGCAGGGCAGGGTGAAGATCACAGGCATGTTACAGCCTGGGAAACAGCTCGTAAGTTGAGAATTTTTGCCATTTCTATTATATAACTTCCTGCACATTCTCACATGCTGCAGCTCAGGATCAGATCCTTGTTGAAAAAAGCATGTGGGCATGTCCCTAAAATTCAACTTAAAGTGCTTAATTGCTTCCTCAAATAGTGATCAACACAGTGAAGTAATTTCCAGGATCAACATCACTGCTCACACGTGGAAAGCAAAGTTAAAATGTTCCCTCTTGTGGGGTACGTGGGCTGCAAGAGCAGCACTACTGCGTATAACAGCCTGAGGGCTTCCACATCTCTGCTTTCATTTCTCCCCAGTCATGAGGGACACAGGGGTAACACTGTAAAATCCTGACCCTTACTTTGGTGTTCAGTTTTCTGGCACTTGATCTGGCTGTCCATGCACGTGCACTGCTCCGCGACTCCTTGTCGGGCTCTCGACCAGCTCATGTCCACATCGAAGAACTCATGGAGACTGTCATCAAAGCACTTCTCTAAAACACAGTTTAAAAAATAACACAGGAGCAGACATACCCAGCTTGTCTTTCTAAGACAAGTTAACCTGCATGGTATGGAGGCCCATAGCCACCACAGAAGCTGCTCCAAGTACCTCCAGGCAGAGGGCTTTCTCCTAAGGTCCTATGAACATGACAGTGTCACCTTACTAAAAGCTGTGTCAGGAAACACAAATAATAAAATCCCACTCGTCCCACTGATCACCATCTTCTGGACACAGTGATTCTCACAGGTGATGGGTGCTGATGGAGCCAGTGCCTGAGAACTACGACTCAGAAAGGTGTGTTTGCACTGGAGAGAAGTCCAGAGCTGCAGAACAAAAAGGCTCCATCAAGCAAAGACCAGCACAACTGCAAACCCTCTGTGTAAAACACCAGCTCCTCTCCTGAAGTGCAGAAAACAGCAGTGACATCCACTGCTGCAGAACTGGAGGAATAATCCAAGGACAACCTTTTGGCCCGACACCTCCTTCGGAAATAAACCCACTCAAGGTGGAAGAACTATCTGGTTTTAAAGCTAGCACACATTTTAATGGTCCTATGTTTTCATATACATAAGGGGCAAGGCGTCACCTGGAATTGTGCTGCTTTTTCATGTCTCCCCACCCTACTTACTGGATGATATTATTAGTCATTTCCAAACATGCAAGTGATATTTAAATCTTAAAAGAAGCGAAGGGAGGGGAAGAGGCACTTTGTGCTTCCCATGGTTTAATACCTCGCTGGCTCAGAGCACGCTTGGATTTATGACCGTATAATCAAGCTATTTTCAGCTGTTCTGTCAGTAATGGCTTGTCTGTCATAACCATTTGCAAACCCACCTACACAAACACGTGTGCCGCAGTGGTCTCTCCCATCTCATCAGCGCTACCTTTTCATCAAGCCAGGCTTAATGAGCTCTGCTAGGGTGCAGCTTTTATTTCCCGTTGCAGTGTCTCCTGGAGGACGATACTCACTCATCTCACAGGCCTTTCCTGTGAACTCCTCGGGACAGGCGCAGTGGTACCGCCGGCGGCCACGGGCAGAGAAACAGGTCCCGCCGTTCTGGCACGGGCTGCTTGCACAGGGATCCAGAAACGCTGCGTGAGAAGCTGGCGTTAATAAGAGTCCAATAAGCGACGCTTCATTGTGCCAGGCGTCGGCGTGGTTCCATTAACCATTTTGGGTCAATGCACAGTCATTTGGATGCCACCTATGCATCTAACCAGAATAATGTTTATCCAGCCAATTTCACTTGTATTTTTTTTTTAAAGCTTCATGGCAACTATATTTACTCAGTGTTATTTACTCAGCTTTCTATAACCATGTAGTAAATCTCCCAGCTGGACCTTCTCCCCCAGCATAACCTGCCCAATGCTGGTGGGTTCGGGGAGGCCCACGGAGGCCACAGAGGCCACCAGGGCCACGAGGCCGGAGAGGGGCCAGTGCCCACGAGATGGAGCTGTGCCCGTGCGCTGGCGAGGGGAGGCTGGAGCGCAGCCCACACCGCTGCCCGCGGGTTTCCCGTTCCAGATCCAGCAACCGGCACGAGGCATCTCCCTTCCAAACAACACCAAGAGCCCTTGCCAGCAGAAGAAAAGCAATACTGCTGTGGATTTTTTGTTTCTAAAAGGAATGGAGCTGAACAAAGCCACAAGTTTTGAAGAAAAAGGGCACTGCTAAGTAAGTCAGATCAACATGACTGGACTAGCCCAGTATATCTCTACTTTTTAAAAGGAATTTTCTAAATCCTGGGAAATCTGAGGGGAGAGGAAGGGGTTACCAGGACTATTCTCTCACCCCTGTGTTGGAAGGTCAGCAACACGCAGTGCAGAAGTTGTAAGAGTCATGCTGGGCAGGATCTTGGGGCTCATCTCCCCAACATCACATTCACACCTGCTGAAGAGCTGGCCAACAGCTCGTCCATATTCGAATCCTCTTTTTTATGCTAGTCAAACTCAGCGAGGGGAAACGTGGAGTTACTGCAATCAGGTGCTCCTTTGCCTAGGCTGCATGCGGCAAAACACAGCACGCGCGTATAACAACAGGGGCACCCGCGTGCCAAGCTGAGCACTTCAGGTTCCTTCCTGTACTGGCTGCAGGAAATGTGAAGGCCCCTCTGCAGAGACCAAATATTTGCTTCAGAGTTCAGTGGTGCAATGGATATCAAATAGCAGCGCTGGGTGTATTCACAGGTAGTTTCACTGCAGGATAACATCAAAGGAGAGCAAGTAAAGGCAGTGACTGTCCTACTGCTCCTGCCACTTGAGAGTTACGAAATTTTTAATGCTGGAATGTTTCCTCAAAGGCAAATTCTGTATTCTTTATCTCTGTCACATTCAAAGCATGACCTGTTCTTCAGGCCATTTTCCAGTACAGTGGCAGTCAGGTCATTTTCTGTATCTGCACCAAACCTGCAGAAAGCACTTTCAGTCCTTCCTTTCTGTTCTCTTTGGAGTCCCTCAGTGCATCCATCCACTCTCCCTTCACTCACCTATGGCTGCAAATATCTCCCAAGATATTTCCTTCAGCACCCAAGCACTCTGTACCTCCCTGCTGGGACTCCTGCCACTGATCTGCAGAGGGCCATGTTTCTACCTTCTCCAACAAGACCTAGAGCCACCCAGCCCTAAAGAAACAGCACCCTAAAGAAACAGAACTTGGTGCTCACTTCCAGTTGCTTTGGTGCAGTTTCACCTTGCTGAGGTTCTGCTGAAACAGGGAGCTTGTCTCACATTTCTAACCATGCTTTCCCACCATAACTTTCTACTTCTACCACATGCCTTCTCCCGAACTGAGCCTGCTCTTCCCTCATCACACCTGGGATGATGCTCTTCCTTCTGCATGCACAGTCCACACTGTTCTAGTTCTTCTTTACATATCAGTCCAAGTGTCCTTTAAAAAAAACCTACTACCTGGCTCTTTTCTCACTAGTCACAAGGCTCACTTGAGCCTCCCTGGGTTTTTGCCCATTTCCACAAGATTCCCAGATCCTCCTCAGGAGTCTTCAAGGACTGCCCAAGAGCTGGAAGTCCCACAGATAGCAGCAGATATGCCTAAATGTACATACAGCTGATAAGGTCAGCCCAGCTGGCCCATGCATGCAAAGGGCTCCCAACCTGCCCACATGTGGTGGGGCTTGGCCCCTCAGGTCACCACAGGCAGAGGTGTTTTTCTATCTTAGTGCCTTAAACTCAACATTAACTTATAAGCAGCTTCAATGATTTCAGGTAGATCTCTTATGTACGCGTGATAGTCAGGGTCTGGAGAGAGTCTCTGCTTCAACCGTTGCTCTCCAGCTCTCCTTTTCCCACCTGGTGTATATGCTCCTCACCAACCTTTCTCATCTCAACCTTTCTCATCTCTCCCACTAAAGTATTTTTTCTTGACATTAATACAGATTTTGGCAGTGTGCAAGTGAGGCACATAGACAGCTCTCACTCATGCGATGACCAGGACTGTGCTTTGCTGTGTAGAGGAGTGGGCTGTGCTGGGGTAGTTTGTGTCTTCCTGGCAATGGAGAATGAGCACAACAGAAATATCACCTGAAGGACTAAAGTGGGAAATGGAAAAGGCCTGGAAAATCCTTGCTTTCCTGGGAGGAGGAAAATAAAAACACTGAGGGTGTAACAGAAAGGAGAGGGACAAGGGTGAGGCAGGAATCCTCCTGGTAACCAGCACGTGGACAGCCTGTGTTTTACTGGGGGTTCAAAGCAGTCACTAGTTATTGCAATGTTTTAATCCCAGGGAGGACACTCATTAATAAGTGAAACCCTCATAACTTGATTCTTTTGAGCACAAAGTGTCCATAAAGCCTATGTCCCTGCTTGACGTGCTTGCATTACAAAGGCTCTTACATTGCTACTTGCCTTAGGGTTTAGTCATTTCCTGTGATCTCCTGTTAATCTGCTTTAAAACCAGTCTGGAAAATAATTTGAAGTTGTTAAGTTTAAAGTAATGCTGCTGCACACCACTTAATTCTAGACTCTTGATGTGATTCAGCTAACAGTGGCTTTTCAAGCATTCTGGTAGATTGTCACCAGTCTGGCAATAAGGCTCTGGACACAATGGAAAATCCCTACAAGGTAATGCTAAAGACCTGCTAACCCTTTGGAAGTGCGAAGGGATCCAGCTGCACCCTGCAGACTGAACTAGACAGGTCACATCTGAAAGCAGTTTAAGGGAGAAAAGAGGATTACCAGCATTTAAATGCACATCCAAAAACAGACTTAGGTGCATCAGGTTTGATCAGTGCACCACCCGACTTTCCAGTGTTGATCTGACACTATATAAACTAAGAATTAGAATTATTAGAATTAATATGGGTTCTTAGGAATAGATTAAGGTGGATGCCTCAGAACTAGATCCACAAGCAGCCAGCTCATTAAATTGGAGCTAGAGAGACAGAGAGCTGGTTATGAAGGTAATGCTGAGGATGGGGATGCAAGTGGCTCAATGAACTTTTTGGGACTTAGTACTTTCACCTACTGCCTCAGGGACCCTCGTTTGATATTTTCTTAAGCTTGGGGGCATTCACACATGGTCAATCCATGGCAAGTGTCCTTCCCATCAGAATGGAGGCTATTTCTTAAGGATAAAGATGCTGTCTACTTTTTTCAGTAAGCCTGTTTTATTTTGCTTTAAGACACTCTAGGTCTATTTATTGGGCTATGTGGAAAAAAAAAGAATCCTGACACCAGAGCCTTGTGATGTAAATTGTTTCAGAAATAGGTTTTCCCAAAGTATCTTTAGTCTACGATGGGTCCTAGGAAGAGACTGTAGTGCTCTGTTCTCCCTTCAGACCCCTCTGCCATTTCCACTGAAAGTTATGAGGAACTGAATTTACGAGGAACTTAACAGTAGGTAGTAGCCTAACTTTACAAGATCAGGCTCTGCAAAAATAATCAACTCACTCAATTAAAACTGACTTAAAATTGACAGTGAAAGAAGAGCACTTGACTGTGATGACCATGTGAAGCTGTGTCATTGCTCAGCTGAGTAATCCTTGCATGCTCCTCAGTTCTCCTAGCATGGATGCACCCATACCCTCATATTCTCCAAAGTCACCCAAAAACCCAAAGAAGGCTCTTTTTGAAGGTCTGCATTTTTCTCTGATTTCTCTGTCCTTGAGAATAGCTATAAGTTACAGATATGTGGGAAATGTTTCTCTATCTTCTAAAAATACTAATTTCTCAAAGAGCCAGAAAAAGCAGTTGATTAAATGAGAAGAAAACAATAGGCACATCTAAGCTGTGAGAAAGAGGACAGCCTCTGTACCCAGCTTCCACAGGTGTAAAGGCTCCCATGTTGGCACTACCATGATTTCCTTCTGGAACTTCAAATTGGCCAATAGAGAATATAATGAAGAGCAGTGGCTTCCCTACCTGAGTGGTCTTCAGATGACGAAGCACAGTATCCCCACTGCCTGTCACGGTCATAGTTATGTGTCGTTGCACACCTAGAAAGAATTCAAAGGGCAGATTAGTGCAGCTTAAGGCAATCACACCGATATCACACCGATTGAAGCAGGAGGATGCCCAACGATCACCCAGCATGAACGGCGAGCATAGGGAGCTTCTTCGGCCCTGCTGCTGGTGGTGCCATCTGTGTACTGGGACTGCCTACTCTGAGTAAGGATTCTGCAGAGATGATGCTCAGGAGGCTTTACAGGCTTAGGGCCACTACAAACCACTGTGTCCCTAAAAGCACTGCTTCATTTTTCATTAAAAACCTTCTTTCTATGGTCAGTCTGGAGATGCCAAATATGTATTTTTGCACTAAAACTATAGGTCTTCATTCTTTTCAGGTGCCCCCCTTGAAGTTCATGCATTTTTTTTCCCCTTAGCATCTGTTTAATTCATGCTCTTTTTAAAACAAAACAGCAGAAAAAAAGGGGTGTTTTTTGGTGAAAGGTGCTCTGTCATGTTTCTCTCCAAAGACAGATTAAAAATGAGATGCGGAAGCAAAACAACCAGTCCTGCAGAAAAACATGACTTTCTATTTCGAGATTTCTATTTCTGGGATTAAAAACTAGAATACAGAACAGAAGCCAAAAATAAAACAAGTCAGTCACATCTCCTTTCTTCAATATAAAAGCAGCAAAACAGGACCCAACCCATTTCTGATCCCTTTAGTAGTGTGTGGAGGCAGAAGCTTTGTCTACAGAGGGACTTTTTTTCCTGGCCATCGATGACAAACATATTTTGCACCAGTTCCTTTAAATGATTTCTATTTTTTAGCTGTCTTGACAAAACGAGGAAGTGACTGACAGGGGTTTTCCAAAGGCAGAGATAAAACCTCACCTTTTATGGAGCAGTATCCTGCACCGCCTGGGCAGTCCTGACGAGGCCCTGATGAGGGCAAACTTAGACCATTCCCCATCACCTTTATCGTCCTCCACAGGCTGTTTGTTGCCTTCAGGACTCATGGAGCTTCTCAGGAGCACCAAGCCCACATGCTGTCTTGCCCATGGAGCAAGACCTAGAGGCTTCGCTGAGGCCACCCAAGGAGCACACGACAGAGCCAGGCTGAACCCAGGAGGTCCATGTGCCACCTCAGTGCTCCCTCCACCTGAACGTCCTCCCCAACCAGCTCTAGTGCAGCATAAAAACAGCAGCTGCAGCAGCTGTCACTATATGGAAACGTATAGCTACAGGGTGCTACACAAAGTATGAATGCGCTTTAAATAAAGTGCCAGATAATTTATTTTTACTATGCTGGGTTTTATTGAGCATTGAACAGTTGTGTTATCCAATAACTTTTCACCCCAGGCTTCACAAGCTAGATTGCAATGTTATTGCCAAGCACAAATGCCACTTTAACTGCCCAACTTTGTGTCTTAAGCACATGCTTTGGGGTATTTAAAATGTCTTAGTTCCTACAGACTGTCTGAATGGGCCATGCATATTAAGTTTGTTGACCTCAGTTAAACAAGGATAAAAAGAAAAGGGCTCAAAAGTCTAATACAGATTAATGCAAAACCTTCTTGAAGATGCTGTTTACTCACATGCATCGCGCAACTCTGCTGGGCATTAATGGGAATTTCTCCTGCCCTTTTGGTGGATCATGCTTTTTCAAAGGATAGTCTGTTCCACAACAGGATTAAACTGAGTCATAAATTAATGTTATTCTCACCTGTGTCATTGTTGGCAAAACGGCCTCACACTTTAACATCTCATTTGGGCCACGGATGGTGGGGAGGGCGAACCCAGGGGTTTACACAGATTGACTTAGCCAAGCAGGAGTGCTCTGAGCAGCATGGGAGGTGGGAAGAAGGCTCTACATGTTTGCACCTAAATGCAGAGCTACCTGGATGTTTGACACAAAGAGTTTATGCACATTCTGATCATTAGGGAAAAAACAACAATTTATACAAAAATATTGGGTTCTCTCCAGTATCAGCTAAATTCAAAGCAAATGGAGAACTCCTCTTTTTCCACCTTCGACATTCCTGTCATCTGAGGCCCTGACCTTGCTCTCCACCGGCTTCCCTCATCACCCTGGCTCTCACACCCAAAGCTCTTCACAACTGACCCCCTCACAACCCCTCATCTCACACTGGCTACAAAGACACATCTCAGTTTGCCTCTCCAGTGCCTAACATTTTGCATATTCATATAATCCTCCTTTATTTTCTCCCATGCTTCTCCTACTGTTTGGGAGAATTTCAGCACATCTGCAGAGCTGCCACATTATTCTCCTTTCATTCCCTTTAAAAATCTCTTTTTTTCCTGGGAAGCCAACCAAAAAATATGCTGACATTTATGTCCCTCACAGGATTTTACTTCCAACAGTCATTCTGACCAGTACTGGCTTCGCATTTCTTGGTGCTATTTCTTTGAGTTTTGGCCAACTCTCTAAATCCATGAGATTATCAATGTCTTTCATGAGCCTGTCACATCCAAATTTTGATAAAAGAATAAAACTCTCAATGAGGTTTTATTCCTCTTTTAGATGACGAGATACTCATTTAATTACACCAGAAAAGCCTACTTTGGGACAATTGGGACTGATTTAACAACATTTTTAACTCATGTGGTAAACAACGGGGAAATGGAATCAAGAACAGGATGGACCAAGATGGTGCATCACAAATTAGGCCTAGCTCTAGTAGGCAAAGGGGGCTATGGTGCCCCTTAGCAACCTTTGAGAAGCCTTAAAAATACTTTTTTTTTGGAGAGCAAAAAAAAGCCTCAGGCTGTAGCCAGACAGTTGGGAACGAATGAGCTCCACCATCACATCTGTTTTATCACCACGGTCAAGGACCCCAGGTTTCCTCAGACATATTTTAGGTGTTACCCTGATGAAGACGGAGGTTTTTCTCTCTACCCTGATGATGTAGAGAGAAACTACACCTAGCAGCACCAGAGCAGGCACCAGTGCCAGCAGCACCAGCAAAACCCGGACTGTGAAACTTGGTCTCTGGATACTCTGTCACTCACCCCAACATATTCTTTCCTTATCCAGGACTGACATAAACTATCTAATTCGAAAACACTTTCCTCCTGCCTTCTGTCAGTGGGCCAAAAAGATCTCTTTTGCAATGTTGTTTTCAGTCTGTGGCCAGGCTATCAAACTTGCCTGCTTCCAGAGAGGGTGATAAGATTCCAGAGAGGGTGATAAGCTTTCTTGCACAGCCCTAGGCCCATCCCTGCAACCTGATGCAATGAGCACCCACACATCCAGTTCTCTTGCACAGCACAAGACTTCTCTGGAATATAAGTCAACATCTTCAAAGCCAAAGGAGTAGATCTGCCCTGAGCCAAAAAATTGCCACCTCAAAGAGGCAGGAAGCAAGGAGCAACTTCTCAAGAACCATCTCTGTTATCAACCAGTGGTGCCACTGCTGGCACATCTGATGCCACAACACGGCTTGCCTTCAAATGCTCCCTAGAAAATGGGGTTGCATGAAGCAAATGTTGATATTCTGACTGAGTTCCCAACAAGAGAGGCTCCTAAGGCTGGCTATGCAATAGGGATAACACTATTTGCCATGTAAGACCTGCAAGGTGTGCCAGAAGAGAGACACAACTGCGGGACCAGCCCCATAGTGCAGCTAAGCCCAGATAAGCCACTGAAAGGGGTAGTCGTCCTTCCACCTCTCACCCCAGCAGCCACATGATGCCACCACTTCCCTCGAGCTGCACCTCTGCAAAAATCAACCACTTGGCTGGCCAGCAGAATATTACTCCTTCTTTGCATTTTTTGCCACCAAATCAGCCAGATCGCCTTGTTTTCCTCCGCAGCAGACCAGAGAGCAGGGGCCACCACCACTTGCCATCCTGCAGCAGGATCACCAAGGGCTGGCCCTGCAAATAGGATCTGCTGTCAGGAGCATTCAGTGCCCTCCCATTCTGTCTTTCCCTGAACTGATTTGTCTTAAGAGACATAAGAAGGAACTTGAGCAACTCTTCCAACTGTTATTCTTGTTTACTTGAACAGAAAAGGCAAATTACTGGGTCACCTTTAGTAGCTGGCAAGAGTCTGCTAAATGGGGATTTATTTGTGGAAACAGATCCTAATTAAAGGGAAATGCAACACAGCTTTTTATTTGCAAAGTACAATTATTTTCTCTCTTGTGCTTTCAATAATGTTTATAAAAACATAAGGTTGTTTGCTGCTGTTGGCATAAGTAGGGTGAGGTTTCTGCAGGGAGAACTCTGACAGATATTGAATTATTATTTAATGCTTATAAACAAGCAAGGTCATGTCTATAATTATTCCTTTATATAAGTATGAAGGAATATAAATATTCCTTATAACACAAGCAGCTATCCAAGTATGAAGGAATATAAATATTCCTTATAACACAAGCAGCTATCCAGATGATGTAGGCTGTTTTACATTTACATAGAGGCTGCTTTTAGATTCTTTTTCATAGGATTGTCTTTTTACTGAACTTAAAACAAAGGGATGGTACACTATACCTGTGTCACACTAGACATACACCTGTGTCGTACTAGAATACATAGAGTGAAATCAAAGCCACTGGGAACAGGCTTTGGCCCATAGTATAAAGTAATAATATCCTTTGGTTTAGATCAGTCACAGAAAGCCACTTACTGCACAGGAAACCTTTGGATAAAGCCAAGTGTCTAGAAAGCTCTCAACGATTAGAACAATCCACCATTATCTCCTGGTTTGGTTTCATTGCCATCCTCTCCATCCAAGGCCAGCTCGAAAGAGTGTGTTAACCTTGGATCCCATACACTCCCTGCTTTTCCATTTCTCTGCTATAACTGGCTAAAAGTAAATATGCAGAATGTTGTGTCTTAATAAGAATCACTTTAGGTATTTCATGAAACTCAGAGGGTCCAAAGGTCAAGCGCTTTGTGGCCACACTTCAGCCAAGACAATGTTCCAACATTGTTCCAGCTCTTTTCCTTTTGTTAAGATCCTCTTGTTTCTTTGAAGCTTTTCTTACCTGGCTGCTGTCAATGGATATTCAAGAAAATCTGAAATGGTCTCCTAGGCTGAAGCTCTATGTCTATTTGCATAAGAAAGTATGTGCTATGTTTATAAACATATTATAAAAATATGTTTATATTATACCAGCACTTTACTCTTAAAGATGTGCCATCACAGAAATATGATACACATCATGGAAAAAAAATTGA
Source organism: Rhynchotus rufescens (assembly GCA_032273925.1). NCBI lineage: Eukaryota > Metazoa > Chordata > Aves > Tinamiformes > Tinamidae > Rhynchotus > Rhynchotus rufescens. The sequence goes on from JAVCKT010131136.1 coordinate 17,358, forward strand.
CAATCCAGTGTTAAAAAAAAAAAGACTCTCTCCTGCATGTGCAAGTAAAGTCCATTCCATAAAATGATCTAATTTATCTCTAGCAATGCTTATATGTGCTTTTCTGTATCTTATCTGTACATTATTTCCACATTTCTGGTACCCACACATTACTGGTACTGGTACCCTGCTTTATTGCTCTTAATTTCTGTTAATACACTCATTACAGATGTTTGCATAGGTGTGTCTGCACAGATATGCTTGCATTAGGTGCTTGCATTTGGTATGTTGGCAAAGTCTTGTTGGTTTGGTGCCTACTGCAATGGGGCTCCCAACTGACTGCCTCTAACCTGGGCTGCCTCTAACACTAAATGTAAATAAGTGATTAATGGTAACTGCTTCCATATATGTGAAATAACCTTTGCCCAAAGTAAAAAGGCCAGGCTTTAAGCATCTTAGTAGAATAAATCATTATCTAAAGAACAGTAGCAATGCCTCACCTCTTTGGATTGCACTGTCCAAAAGGGACCTGGTGCAAATCTGGAGAGAAATCAGAGACAAGGAAGAAGAAAAACAATTTCCCTCCCAAAATATGCTGTAGTGCAGTATAAAGTGTACAGCTCATACGAGTCAAGCAATTCCTTAAAAGAACATCATTTATTACCAGTGTTTTTACCTCCTCTTTCCTTGAGCGGGTGGGATCTATCAGATGGTTCCAACGTTTCTGCTTATTCTGTAAAATAACATTCTGCAAAACAGGTGCCAATATAATTGCAGTTCCAGTATGAAAGCCAAGGGAAAGACTTTTCTGCAGTTCTTGAGTTGCAATTGGCCCTGCAGCCCCTACTCTTGTGCTTGGCCCTTCTGTGCATGAGTCTTGATCATGCACAGAAGCCATAGACATGAGCAGAAGGTCATTGCTCCCATTGGCCATGGGATCATGCCTGCATTAACTATTATAAAAACAAAGTTAAAGCCCTAAAACCAAAAACACATTTTTCTTTAAGCATTATCTTTTGTGAGCAGTGCTAACTTACCATTCCTTTCGGGAAAAGTGATTTGATACACACGAGTGGTAAAACCGTCCACCATATCGGAAAGGAAATTTGCACAAAATTCCATCCTCTGTAAACACTGAAATAAAGGCACAAAAATGTCTTAATGCAGCTATAGCTTATCATATCATCTTTATAAAACAACATTAAAGATATATAGCGTATCAAGTTTTTCAGCAGTACTTTGGATTCTATGTCTTTGCAACTGCTAGTATATAAGAAGAGGCCTTGATTCCTGTGCGGTGAGTAAATGAACAGAGACTCATGATTTCTACAATAGAATAAAAATCTTAGCTCATTTCAGCTCAAAGTTTATCGCTATTCTTGCTACATGAAATGTCAATTATATTCATTAATTGCAGTTATCATTTCTAATTATATTTCGTTGTTAACGGCATATTAAATTGATTTCTGAAGTAGTATCCTTTTAGGCTCCATATCACACTATAACATCAGTTTAAAATGATTAAGGCACCCAACAGTGCAAATTGTCAGGAGAAACAGGTTTTAAAGGTTGGTGGATGACAGGTGATGACTTTGTATCATCTTTCTTCATGGAATTGGGCAAGCTGTGTGTCTAAAAGGGGCAAGTTCTACATTCACCATGAATGACCTTAGTCCTGAGAGCCTAAGGAAGAGCAGTAAGAAACTAACAGAAAAAAAAAAATCAAGTCTTTAGAATGAAAGAGACTGAAGATAAGAAAAAAAATTAAAAAAAAAAT
>JAVCKT010131176.1:0-11052 GCA_032273925.1 Rhynchotus rufescens
AATGTGATATTATCTCGACTCTATTGGAATAAATTCTGGAAATGTGTAATCAAATTATAAATATTTAAAACATATTACTCGTACCAAAATCTACTTGTTTCCTGTATCAGTTCAATACTTGCATGAGAGCTAGTTCAGTCCTGAATGAGACTATCAGCAATGAAATAGCAAGGAAATTATAGCAGTTGAGTGTCTTGAGGCATAAAGAGGGAAGAATGTGCATTTCCTGGATTACAGTCAAATTTGATTATACTTCAATATTTTTTTTTCCTGAGACTTTATTATTTTTAGCTTAGTTGAAGACATCCACACCCTACCACTTTCATTATGCTTTTTTTCCTTCCATTGCACTTTCTGGGAAAAGCACTCCCTCTAACATATAACTGGTAAAGCACCATGTGCAATATCAGCATTCAGACAACACAGATGCATACAAAACAGGGAAAAATAATTGTTCTTGTTTGGATAACATCTGGCACGGAAATGAAACAAAACCACAAAATCCATCGGCATATGAAACAAGCTTCAACCTGTTCATTTTTAATTCTCATTTTCACAATGCTAGAACTTGTAATTTCCTTCTCCCCAAGGAGTCACATTCAAGTGATCCTTTTTGCTCGATTTCCTGACTAAATTATCAGTAAATTTTTGAGGTAGGGAAAATGATGACTTTTGCTTTGATTCGTAAGGTTTGTTTCCTCTCCAGACAATCCCAGCAGAGCTGTGATGCTTCAGTGCACTTTTGATAGATTTTATCTTTCAAATAATCTAAAACTTTGATAGCAGTTCATGTAGAAGGGAAACCACTTTTTTTCAAAGTTAAATCTAAACTGCTTTTGCTTTGCCTTAGTTATTAATATCAAAGTTAGCAATCATTATCAAATAATATGTTAAAGAGGGGAAAGCACAATACTGAAATATCATAATGAAGTCTATTCTGATGTAATGTCAAACTAACTAGTAATTAACAAAAAGGTGCGGGGGAAGGAGAATAAACAAGTTTCAGTTTTTGCCTAAGCAATAAATTTGAGCCCAAGGCCTGTTCAAAGGTGATACCAGCTACTCAGCTCCAACACGCGCATTCTGGTGCATCGCGCTGCCACCACGCTCACTCCTTGGAGCTCACTGACTCTGCCCACCTTTCCTGGGAAAACTCACTGCCTCTTACCACAACGCCTTGCACGTTCCAGAAGATAGGAAACTACACCAGGTGGGTCAAATGTTTCAGTGGTTTGAGTTGATCCCAGGGGACTGATTACTCATTTTGCCATCCTGCCATGGGTTTACTTTAGTACTGCTAATTCTGAATAGTCCTTCCTAAACCAAAGATACATTCAAGTAGGTTTTGTCCCTGAGGATGCTTTCATGTGAGGTTCTCTAGACCTTTATCCTTCCTTCCACTCTGTGTGTTTTTCTCTTTTATATTACATGCTCTGTGCCCACAGGAGAGGCTTCGCTCATAACAGCCAAACAATTCCCTCCTTAAAAACTCTATCTAGTCTCCTATCACAATGCCTATGAACAATAATAAGGACCAATAAAACCAGTTTGTCTTATGCTAAAGCACAAGAAACACTGAAAGAAAAGCTCCACAAACTGGCTTTACTACTGACTCCTGTCCGCCGGGGTGCACAGCACGCGAGTTCTGCTGCATGCAGCCTGCGTGGTTGTGCGCGGAGAGGAGGAGACATTGTGGGGTGTGTGTGGGTGTGTGTTTGTGTGGGTGTGTGTGTGTGTGTGTGTGTGTGTGTGCGCGCGCTCACACACGCACATGCACACACCTTTCACCTAAACTACAGGTGGGGAAACGTCCCATGGGTGCGAAAAGTCAGCAGGGAATCACAAAGAGAAAAAAAAACCCCACAAGACGAAGAATCACTGAATCGCTGACAGTTCTTTAAAGGAAAGCTATCACAGCTGCCTCAGGAATTTCTCTAACCACAAACTGCTAGAGGTTACAACATGCTCTGGAGAAAGACACGAGTCAGGAGTTCTGAGACTCTTTCTGGGGCATCTGCTACCAGGCATTGCCATAGGGAGAGGATACTTGGCTAGCTGGATTTTTGGTCTGTGGCATTAAAGACATTCTAATGCTCTCCCAAATAAGTAATTCCTTACTAATTCCTCATACCTTGAACCTGGAACAAACTCCAAAGACCAAATGGAAAATCCCAGTGGTTTAACACACACATCTAATATCTACTTGGGTAAAAGAGAAATGGGATCGTTGTTGCTTCATGTTCTACACTGGTTCCTCATCCAGGCCTACATCCACTTCAAAACAACTTTTCCTCAATGATTTCTCATCCATTTTTGAAACTGATTCTTTTAATGAATCATCCTAATACATAATCTCAGCAGAGAGTCTCTAAAGCTTTCAGAAGAAGGATACCAACAAGTGGCCCTGATTTATAGCATTTCTTCTTCTTAAAGCCTGAGTTTTGCTACTTCAGCTGAAAACACAAGACTCTCCCAAGCATGATATGACAACTTGTTCTTTCCTTAGAAAACCATTAAATGAGGTTTTCATTAAAAATAACAGTGAAATAGTACGGAAAAGGCAGCGAACATATTTTTTTTCCTATCTGGAAGAAACATTTTTGTAATTATATCTGTATAAGATAGACTTCAGTACTACCCACAATGTATTATGTGTATTACAAAAAATTTAAAACAAATCAGCTCTTGTCTTAAAGAAAGGATGAAAGGGGAGAGAATTAGGTTATAATTAGAAGTGATGGTAGTTGGTATAAGCATTATTTGACTAATTTATTCAGTTTTGTTTATTTTCTTAAATGGAAGCATCATATGTTTCTAAACAGCTTTGCTGCTGGCTTGGTTCAAGTTGAACAGTAAATGTTTAGCTAGCTTTTTTCTCCTCTTATTTTTTTTTTATCACTACCACCATTCTGTGCTATTTTAAGGACAGGATACCCAAGATGTTCTTTTTCATTCTGATGAGATTTTCTTCTACAGGTTGAAATTTATCAAAAAGAAAGAGAACATTAAGGAGAGACATCTTTGCTGATCCAGGCATAGCAGGGCTGGAACATAGCAGTTTGTATCACAACCACCAAAACCCCTCAAAAACATTAAAGATTTGGTCAAAACAAGGACAAAAATATTGAAAAGCATTTTAAAGCAACATCTTGACTCTCTTAAAATGTAGTTTTGATGAAAGTAACCCCTCTTTGAACTCTCAGCTATGTTGACTACGAAGAAAATTGTAAAATGTAGCAATTGGATCGTAAACACTAATGATATGCTGCACTGATATGGGAAGAGATGTGATTTCTGCTCTACAAAAGAAAGCTAAAAGCTTGAAAGAAAAAGAAGAAACACATTGCTGGGTTTAAGTATGGGTTTAAGTATTAAGTATGGTTTAAGTATGCAACTTCTTAAAAACTATGATTCTTGGTTTCTCCTAATCTTGAAAGCAAAGGCTGCTGGAAGGGTACACATTCATCCCTATCTCCAGCACATTCACAGCATTCCAGGGAAACCTGTGGCGACCACATAGTCACAAACTGAATAGTTTCAAAAGGACAGTAACTATTTCTGAAGGTCAAGGATTGGGTTGTAAGATCACCTGGGTTTTAAAACGTTAAGAGTACATAGATATGAAAGCCAGGCTTATCTCCTTAGTGTTATCATTCTCTCTCAATTCATCTCATTGCCATTCAGCATCTCCTGTGAGCAACGTTGTCCTCCTTTTCAGTCAAAGACTAGGAATCCCTAGTCAACGACTTGGGATCTGTGAAACAAATTATTTAAAAGCCCAAATCACCACCAGCAACAACAACCACCACTCCACAGAAAACTGTCATATTGAATAGTTTCATTCAAACTGATACTATTAAAGTAGTAGGCATAAAAAACACCCAAAAAATGAAATACAATGCCTTCAAATTCAAACCATCACCACATTTTAAGCTAGTTTTTCCATATCAATGTATCTGTGGGATAGACAGCTTAATAAAACAGCCTGATCTAAAGCTCTCCAGATGAAAAAACAAATCACTTTTGCCTCAAAAATATTCACATAAAGTAGCCTCTTGAATACTTTTAAAGAATTCACAGCTTTGGATCTCAGTAAAACATATCACATCAGTAGAGCAAAAGTAATTTTTGTTCTTAGAACTTCTGCCCTCCATTTTGAGGAAAGTGTCTGAAGGAAGAAAAAAAGTATTCTTATATCAACTACCAAATATTTCTTCAAGGAAATATCTTCTCGGATAGTTCAATTTCCACTTTCTTTCACACTTTCTCTCTCTTTTATTTATTTTTTTTTTTAAACACTTTCAAGGTAAAGAAAAATACATTTGTTTTAATCCCTAAAAATAACAACAAAAGCAAAACAATGGCTGTGCATCTTGAATAGTTCAAAATTAAAGCCAGTATTTTCTTCTCCCAAACACCTGCTTTGGTAATTAATACTTATTGTCATATACATAAGAATTTGTTAAATCTGTAATTGGTAAACCATCAACAAATTCCATTGACATCTTTGGATGTCTTGCAGGAACTCTTCCAGGAACCAGTGAATAAAACCAAGGAGATGGGCAGTTTTATTTCTTTCCAGCTCTTCTCCGCAGAGCTGCCAGCTGCCAAACATTCTGCGTAGTGCACTATCCATGGGGAGTGATGCAGCATGCATGTGGGCAGGAAGCAGCTTGACAGCTATAACCACTTTGAAGACACAGTGCAATAATAAAAAATAAGAATATATCAGTATTAGATAAATAAGATATAGATAAATAAATAAATAAGAATACATCAGCTATTAACTGCAGTGTTTCTTTTCAGGCTCTGTATTTTCCTATTGCAAATACGGAGACACCAATAAGCCACTTCACAAGAGGAGGAAGAAAATCACTTGCTGACTACATTTAGTATGTGTGTTGTTAAAGTGAGAACACCCCATAAAAATATGCAAGGTTTACATACTTAACCAATTTCTGTGTGTTCTAAGCCTTCCACTCTCATAAAACACAAAGCCAGATGCTTTAATTTGTGCTTGTATAACCTCAACTACAACGGCAGTACTGTAATCCTAAATATGTATTATAGTAAGCCTAATTATTACTCTAATTCTAATAACTCTTTTTGGCATTTGTAGAACAAGAACTCAAAAATAGGCAAAATATTTGCAAACAGAATTCTGGAAGTAGAGCATGTAATTGGTCATTTCCTCTAGGAACGATAAATCTTAAATAAGAAATGGTTTGGTACAATGGTCCACCAGAACAAGCTGTTCTGCACTGAAGGTTTCACAGCAAATAAAAATTCTGCATTAAAAAAATTATTTAAAAGAAAAAAAAAAAAGAAAACTGGCTGACATGATCAAAAAAGTGAGAACAACAAAATCAACAGGTCAAATATTTTATGAAAATAAGGTTAATAAATACTGTAAAATTTAGATACGTAACTGATCCAAAAGTTTGTTAACAGACCTGTATGTATACTTATGCATACACATATACAGAGGAAGAAATACCAACCAACATGAAAAGGAAGCATTTAATTTGGAATCAGTCAGAAGGAAAAAAGAAAAAGCAAGTGCCAAGAAATGTTGAGAGTCGAACCACTTATTTATCCTATTCAGACCACAGCACTAGAAGTATTTCAAATACATCTGCAGGGGCAAAGCAAGAAAAAAAATAAGGTTTAAGCATCTAGGATAATATAAACGCAATTAGACAGTGAAAATCAATTCACTAATCATTTATTATGTATTATACTTTTTACTTATTAATTTTAATCAACTACTAGTCTATAAAGAGCAATTCTAGCCTAATGGTTCTGGCTTTCAGCTACGAACACCTGGATCTTTGTTTTTTCACCCTGTTGCTGAAAGCAAAAACCAAATACTTGCCAGTCTTCTGGCTGTACCTACAGTACTGCTCAAATCCAGCTTTCACACGCCTCAGCTTTTTTTTCATTTCCCTATTTTTCACCTCTGCACAAGCTCATACATTTTTAAATGGTTGCAGTTTTCTAAAGTTGCAAGAAAACACTCCTCTACCTTGTAATTTCTCCTCATGGGCCCCTGCAGTAAGCTGATCTAGCACACATCTGTCTGATACGTTAACCATGCCAAATTCAGTTTGAAAGGTTTGTCTAAAAGCAGGCAGTATTTTAAAAGTAAGTATAGACCTGGGAAAACCCAACTCTGTTTTATTTTATAATGGAGATTTGGACATTTCTGTACAACAGAATTAAAACATCCTTGAAATAAAGGGCGGGGGGGAAAAAAAAGCTACTCCAGAAAGAAAGGGCTGTTGACACGGGCTGCATATAATATTGAACGAAATACTTGCATAAAATGCTCAAGGGGGAAATATGGTCAATATTACTTCACGATGCTTGTTCCAGTTTCTTGCTTTGATTAATAGGTTAGTTTCTTTGTGAAAATGAGAGTAAAAGTAATGCTCTTTCACTGTGCTGAAAGAGAACAAGGTAGTCCCTCCCAAATTCTCCATCTTTAAGTGAATGGCTGCTGTAAATTTAACTCAGAAGAATGTCTAAATTCACATTTAGGTTCAAGCATCAAAATTTGCAGCTGCTGGATACTGTCTAACAGCTGCCAACATTTAGGTGTTTTTATTCAGTGAAAGCACTCGGAAGTTTATTTTGAATATATTTGGGTTTCTTCATCTACTTCTGGAAAGAAGGGGACTCTTAGAACAAGCCTATCCAAACAACACTATGGATCTCATTAGGATACATATTCATAGCAGCTTTTAAAGGAGGAAAAAAAAAAGCAGGAAGTGAGGCCACTGTTACTGTATTTAGAGATACTCTGTATAAGCATCAATCAGCCAAGACACTAACATGGCTACACTTCCAGATGGCTGGAAATTATCTGACCTCAACCATAATGACTTTGTAATTTAAGTTGCAGCTGTAAGGTAAGAAAAGATGATCAAATTCTAACACACGTGAGGACAGGAGGCAGCCTAAAACGAGTTTTGCATCTATTGTTGAACATACCGTATGCGAGTACAACAAAAGATTCCTTGACTTCAGTCGCTACAAAAGCTCTAAGATGTGCATGGTCTGTAGGGAAGGCTGCCAGCCTTGGAAGATCATTGTTTCTCTTCACTCCAGTTTCCTCTTTTGGGGGTGGGGAGAGAAAAGACTACTTCAACCTAACACTTTTTTTTTTTTTCCTCCTTAAGAAGAGGAAAAAAAAAAAAAAAATCATTTCCAGGGATATGAGGCTGCCAAAACCTAGAATTACATGCAAATGGCAACGACAAGTGATCTAATCTGCATGCATTAAATCTTCCTGATTGCATCCAGAATTTGTGTCTTGCATCATAATGTTTTGTGCCCCCTTTCTTTGGGGTTTAGAGCCACGGTTGCATTTTGTCACTTATCTTGCACAAAATAAACAGAGCAATCTGGAGCCAATTTGAGCGGTTCAGCGTATCAGGATACAGCTGGGAAAGCTTTTAAGGCGAGTGCTGCGTGCGCACAGCAGCGCTGGGCAGGAAGGCCGTGCAGACAGCCCGGCAGACGGCCGGCAGCCCCTCCAAAAACAAGCCCGGCAGCCAGCGCAAGCGGGACGGGCTCGAAGCTCCCCGGCCAGCCTAGAAACAGCAACAATAAAAACAGGGAATTAAGAAGTTCAGACCTAAGCATGGGAGTGTCGTGGCCATAAGTCGTTGTCAGGAACCTTTCGGCTGTTCTTTGCCCATCTAGCAATAAAGCAACTCCTCTGGCATGTCTACAGTTTTTATATTTCATCCACTATAGGCTAGATGTCTTTTTTTTTTTTTTTTAATTAAAATTAAGTGTAGCCACATGCATTAGCTTTACTATTGTAAACTATAACTTGAGTCAGGCAACTGGAGGGATTTACATCTGTTTTTCACATCACTTCTCTGTGAGGAGCGATTTGAGTTTTGAACTCACTTGGGGCCTTAGCTATACTCAGAGTATCTTGACTCGATTCACTAGGAGAAAGAAATATACATCTGTCAGCATAAAGACATTAATATGAACCAAAACTCTTTAGTTACTACCTAGCACACGGGACATTCAAAAAAAAAAAAAAAAAAAAGGGCAGCAATTTCCCCCTTAAAAAGTATCTCTTCCTAGCTCTCAAGCCACAAACATAAACTACAAAAATCAACTGAAATTCTATCTGACAATCCTCTAAACCAAGAATAAAAGAATAAGAGTAGAAGAATAAATAATATTATTTACAGTACTAGATTTAAACTCCAGAGGGGAAAAAAAAAAAAAAAAAAGATTAAGTTCTTTGTGATCTGGTGCAAGAATTCGGTCTCCTAGAGGTCATTTTGTTTTCCTAGTGAAATAACATTGAACCGAAGCAGGTAACCTTATTTAGCAGTGTCACCAAATACAGGGAAAAAGCCTTAATCTTGCACAGGCATATTCAGCCCAGGCCTCTCCAAAACTGCTGTTTCAGTTTTTGCTACAGGCAAAAATCAAGCCAAGAAGGAAATGACTTGATTAACTAACACGGTGACACAAAAGTGCAGGTAATTATGAGAAACGGAAGTTTATACAAATAATTTTATTCTCCTTTAATGATCTAAGCAGCTTTTTTTCATCAGTTTTCCTAAATCTGAGTTTGTGAACAATGGATTGTTTTCAAGATGAGGAAATGTCAGGGCATAGACTTCCCAAATGAATATTTCCAAGTAATTTTCTACTTGTTTACTTAACATCTTTGCTGGATGACAGGTAATAACACGGCCAAGTTCAACTGGAGAGGATGTTAAGTTGGCCAAAACGGACAGAAGGGGCAACACTCTTCTTTGCCCTTCTTTGTTGCATCAATACTACATTCAAGCGAGTGATAAGGAAGAGCACTGGAGCACTTCAACTCAAGATGTTTAACTGAACAAAAGGGTTTTATGCTGAATATATAGATTTTTTTTTCCATCTACATGCCAAAACTGCCATCTTCTAAACACTCCCTTTCTCTGACTCTCTCCCTGTGTCTGAACCATGGTAGGGTAGTTCAGCAAGGTCACTGGTGATTTTCTCTTGGCAAGATTCAGCTTTTCTCCAAGGCTGGATCCTTGAACCTTTTGCCACATTTGATCACATTTCCTGAATCTTGACACTGTAAAATATCTCCTCTGGCAACTATCTGGCATTACAGACTACATTCACTCCTCAAATATGCACATACAACTCTCACCAGTTTCTAAATGAGACTGTTCATATGTACAACAAACAACTGCACACTTCAAAGGACTTCTATAACTAAGTAATGATCACTCTTGAATTTCTATCCTTTAGAGGCTAACTAGCTTCCTATTACATTCTTGATACTGGGAGAAAAACTGAAGAAACCACAAAGCACGGATAGAGTCCTCTGCCCAAAGAGAGTATTTCGGTGTTTACAGAGCTCTAACCCTGGATGATCAAGTTTTTCCCAGTACACCCATGCTTCAGAAATAAGCTAATCCTTTCATTTTCAGAAGAGCTCTTGCCTTGGTTTCTATGCAGAAATTCCTTTTCTAATGGAGTGATATTAGAATCATAAAGTGAAAAAGATTTAACGGCTCAAGCCATGTTTGCAAAGGGAGTTTGTAAGCACTCCAAGCCTACCATCCTCTGTTGAGCATCCCCGATACCACCACATGTCAGAATTTAACTCTTTCATACTTATGACCAACATATTCACATGATCACTCATTCGTTGGCCTCAGTCCAAACGGCATTGGCAAAGATCATTCAGTGAACTGAGCAGGGTAAGAGGAGGGTGGTGGGGACACCCTGTGCGGAGCACGAAAGTGAAGGGCTCGGCAGCCCCTTGGCAGGCACAGCTGCAGCCAGAGAGCTCATTCATCTCCAGCTACAAAAATGCGATTTATAACCTACCCCGAGCACCGTGATTGTAGCCCTGGGTCCAAAATTCCCATCTTTCCACCACTCTCAGTTTGGCAAAGGAGTTGCTAATACTTCAAATCCATTTTCAAGTCTTTCTCCACATTATGGATTAAGTAACCCATTAAACTAGCCAAGGTCCAAGTTTTCCCAAAGCCTCCCCTCCTTATTTGCCTTAGGCTGCAACAAGAGATGCTCTTAAACTAGTAATTAAAACCTACCCCAGAAGAGGTCAACAGCCCCTAAAAAGCCTGGACCAACTGCATTTGTGCTTCTTTTGATTCTGACAAAATTATCTGGAATTTTCTATTGCAAATGTTCAGGCTACTGCCCATGTCCCTTGGAGAGAAGCAGATGAAGCACAAGGTAGTCTCCAAATGCGGCTGGGAGTCCTCAACGGGTGCAGGGATGAGCATCTGCAGGCAGAAAGAGCCCTAACCTTTATCCCATTCATAAGCAGCCAGGAGAGCATCACTGATTACATCATGTTTTCCTCGGGGCAAGGATTTTTCTTTTCTTCACAGAAACACAGAATGGTGGAGGTTTTCACTTGCATACTTTTCACTAGCGTTAACTTCCTAATCAACAGAATCTGCTGCTTGCCAACAGCTAATGTCGACTAGTCCAAGTGAATCCTTTGTGGTCGGTGCAGTGCAACAAACAATTTAAACAAAAGTTTTGCTTCTTCAGTCAGTTGGAACCACAGAAATAAAGCTCAGTGGCAGGTTTATTAAATGCAATATGGAACGCATTCAAGTACGATTTTGTGTCATTTGCAGCCTCATGAGAGCCAAAAAGGAAGCCTTAAGCAGTACTGCTCTAAAAAGTCAGGCTTGACAAAAAAGCCGCCTAGGATGTCATTCCTAATATTCACTTGTTGCAAATGCTAATGCCATAACAAAATACGTTACAGTGATGCACTGCAAACAGAAAGCAGCTCTAGTAATGACTTAATTCTAATAAGTTATTGTTAAAACTAACACAAGAGCATATTTTAAGTACTACATTATTTGTTAAAATATCTTTTTGCGAGATAACAGAAGTGCAATGCTCCAATGTGTATACAGTTCTTTCCAGCGATTAGTAAGACGTTCATATAGACTAAACTATGTGATTGTATATAATGTGCTAACGTTAATAACAAAGAGCATGCACTACAGCTGTACCTTTGGGGGGGGG
>JAVCKT010131211.1:0-19098 GCA_032273925.1 Rhynchotus rufescens
ATTAATGAATTAAGATTTAATGCCTAGCTTTAATTGAAAGGACAGAGCAATTTTATTATAATTCATTAAAATCCATTCACCACAAACATCCACACCTTAGGCTCTTTATATGGTTCAGACACATCACATAAATTTGGTCCACTTAATGCAAAATAAATGCCACTATTAATTTCTATTAAAACACTGGTTAATTCACATCTACCATGATTGATATACAAAACAAAATGCTGTTATTAGCTCCCTACTATGTACCATACAAATATTTAAATGAACTTTCATTTACCAGCATGCTGGAAAATCGTTTTTCAGAGTAACACTTCTCACCATTGAGGAAATTGCCTACACTGAAGTACATCCTCTTATAATTATTCAGTACCTTAGCAAAGTGTACTTGTATCTCAGCCTTAACTTTTTGATTATTTTCTTTTAAAATACAGTATTTTGCCAATGTGCTAGACAAACATGTGGTGGGAGGAACCAAAACAGAATATAAAGTACGTATGACAAAAGCCTATAAGAAAATTCTCAGCATAAAGCCATTCCCTCCAGGAACATCTTCAAATCCTCCCATCTCGCCTGTACTATCCAACAAGAATATCTATCCAATGTTCCCAGCAGGCTTCAGCCTACTGAAGCCCTATGCTGCCTTAAATGAACGGCAATTACAACTGAGCTATATACTTTACAAATATTGAGGTCAACAGTTCAGATTCATCATTTTAATCCAAAACTTATTTTTTTAACTTATAAGCTGCACAGAAATCCTTTTTTTTTTTTTAAAAAAAAATCAAAACTCTTTCCTTTTACATAGTAAAAGAGCGTAACAATGAAAAGGAAATATTAGCTATATCAGAGGATTATCCCATAGGAAATCAATTATTATTTTACCTGACTTGCCCAAACTGTCCATTTAGTTAAATGTCATCTGTTGTATACTTCATTTTCACATCTCGCTGCTCCCTCTTCCCCATCTCTCCCCAACTCAAAGGAAAACAGTAAAAGTGATACTACCTTAAATTTCTCACTTCTTCAGCCTTTCTTCCAATACACATATAAATGCTCTTTTTTTTTTTTTTTTTTTAATTGAATATCTGATGCTTTGCTAGATTTTTAGCCAGGAAACCTTTGAATACTCCGGAGTCTGCTAAAGATGATCCAACAGTTTGGGGGTAGAAACACATTCAGGGAATAAGCGACACCTGACACAGCTCTCATGAGCTACTAGCTTCATTTCCAGGTGTTTTCAATATATTGAAACTGAAAATCGTTGCATGGGTGCAATGATTAGCAGGAGTTCTGTCTAGTTGGTACTGCTGTTAGCATAAATCTGTGAACTTTACTGGACTTCTACTTTAAACAAGAGAGTGAATCTTGAGCAGTTTTGCAGGATCAGGGACACTGATAGCCATGCGATGCAAGCAATCTGTTGATCACCAAGAAGTGTCCTGAAGGGGCAGATGGGGGTACCAACAGCAGCTGCAGCAAACTAGAAGTCACCAAGCAGGTAACCTCTTCCCAAACTAAGGAAATGAAAGATTTTTAAGTGAGTCACTGGGGGAAGAGGCTCTGGAGGGAACTCCAAAAAAGTGAAGGCCAGGTAACCCAAAAGCCAGGGGAGCCCATGAGCCCGCAGCAGATACAGGCATGGCAGAGCTGGAGCTGCTCCACCAATGTGCCCAACTTCCCTCCTGGACTGTGCCACCTCCCCGCCAAAACAAGGGCGTCCTATAATTCCTAAAATCCTATATAACTGTGATTAGAGCAACCATGTTCTGTTTAAAGAGCAGCGTGTTAAAATACACGTAGTAGTTGTACCACAGTGAAAGCAACAGATCTATCTCACTAGTGCCTTCCTCCTCAGGCATTCAGCTCCCACTAGATATGCAGCCTCTCTCTCCTCTTTCATGTCAAAGCTTTTTTTTTCTTTTCTTTTTTATTCCCTGTTTTGAAAGCTGGAGTTACTGTGGGGCTGATGCAAACAGACCTATTTCCAAGTCACGTCAACAGCTGCATCTGTCAAAACATCCATCTTTGGGGCAATTTCCCAAGCTAAGCTCCACGCACTAGGTGTTTGCAAGACTTCCATACATCAAGCACGGGGCTTGCAAATGCGCCCCATGCCACTAACAGGGAACGCAGGGTCCTATACAATTCAAGGGAGAGCACTGTAATAGAATCAGACAAAAGATGAAATATTTTGCAGGTAGTGGGAACACCAGCTGATAGCAATTTCTCTTTCATGCCACAGTATACTTAATTTATTTATGGGCATTGGAAAAATGTTATTGGCACGGTTCTGTGCATGAAAATACGCTAGAAGAGCACTTCTAGGGTTTCTCTACTTTAGGAAAAAGTAGTTGAGAAGGAGAAAAAAAAAGAAAATAAAGAATTCTTGCCCAAATAACAAGTTGCTTTACTTTTGATGCAGTCCTGATGAAGGCAAAAGAAAAGTTAGGTAAATAAGACAGCTAAGTACAGCCCATACCCAGTACAACAGTAAGGGCATATTTATATTGATTTATATTGAGACAATGTCTAAAAATGCAAGGACATAATCCATCATCTTTAGAGAGCAAACAAATCATTGCAAGATGATAAAAGATGATTAAAGAAGAGGTAACACTGCTTTGCTTGGTAGTTTTACGGCCTACTGCAAGAGAAGCATATCCATTTTTTTTTTCTGTGATGCAGAGCAGGGTTTTTACCCTTTCTTGTTTTATTTTTAAGATTTCTAGAGCTCATCTCAACAGCTCCTAACGGCTTGGTTTTACACAGGCCATTTTACAAAGGCCTGCAGTGAGAAAGAAGCTCCGAGCTGGAGCACTCAAAGCAAAGAGACATTTGTTTTTATCGACTACTACAAACATTTATCGATTTTCTTAATAAAGAGCTAAAGGGAAAGAGAAACTCCATGAATACAGTGCAGTGTTCCATTAGAATAATTGCCACAGTGCTTACTTAACATGCACTAAAGATTATCCTAACGTGCAACAACCCCTAAGACTGCTTATCTGAGCATTCATTTATCATGCAGTTCTGATTATCTCACGTTAAGAATAAGATGGGAGGTGCAGGACTAAGTGAATTAACTTTTCAGCTCATAAATTAAAGCTGCTTCAGAAACATATTAGAGATTAGATTCCCCTGATCTGCCTTGTGGTGGACACAAATACTTCATGGAGGGGCCCCAAATGTGGAGCTATCATCTCTCTCATAGGCACTGCAAGGGTGTGTGGCCATGCTGTGTAAGACAGTAATTCTGTTTATTAACCTCTCTCCTAGACAAAATAGATTAAATCCTTGCACAGAGGATAGTTGAAGAGGAACCATCATCTTCATAGGTAGTTTTGCACTATCTACACTTTAACCACAAATTATGAAAAGCCAAGATATTGTATGGAATGAGAACTTTAAATAACGCTGCTAGACAATAACCGAAACCATGAAAAAAAAGGTATTAATGTCAAGATCCACTGATATATTGCAGTCAGAAGATATGAAAAGAAGGACTGTGACTAAGCAACTGATCAGAAGGACTGTGACTAAGCCTACCAAACTGCTATGTATTTTCAACACACTATATTTGGGAAACTTTTGTGAAGAACAGCACCAGAGTATACATGAAAAGGTTTTTTAAAATATTGCTATATACAATTCAGGCAACATTTTGTAGATTAAAGTAACTTGTCAAGCAACCAAAGAGTGTAAAACTGGTATGCAGCTCTGCAGATTAGATGAGACATAATAGTATTTTATTCAAATATGTTTAATCTGTAATCAGTAATAGCAGGAAGAACAGCTGTGATTCAGTTAGTGTTTTGGTGACCTGCATGCTTTGGTTTACAGTTGAAGGAGATTTAATTCCTAAGTACATATTCGCTGTCATATTTTACCTACTGAATTGAAAGGGAATAGGTACCTGACTTTCACCTAAATCTTTCATGTTAGGATAGAGTAGGAGCTTTATTCCCACTTGGCCAGATACAACATTCAAGTCCAGAACCATCTCCAGGACGTCCTATTGACACCAGATTACAAAGCGAGATGGGGACAGGCAGTCAGAGAAAACCAGTTGCATTTTGCCAATCCCTGTTCACATTCATTGAGGTTTGCAAGCCCGTGACAATTCCAGTTATTAACAGTCCTGAAGCTTATGCTCATTACTCTCATCAGATGAGAACTTGTTTTTTTTTCAAACTGTGCCAAAATATTTGTAGATAGTGACTCATATTTATTCCTTTCTGTGCTTTGACTGGAAATCTATTTGCACAAACCGCCTCTTTCAACATTTCTTCTGGGCTCTTTGAGTAAAACTAAGCAGAATGCAATCCCTGGATAGCAGTTTGAAAAGGGATCTGGAAAGGTTGCTAGTTCCTCTCTCCTGTGGCCAAGCTAGGTCAGCTACAAATATGTCACAAGCTATAAGCCATCTGTCTAAAATATTTCAAACCACTGCCAAAGCCAGAGCCTAATACAGACTCTTTAAAGTATGTCCTAACACTTAGCTAGACTCATCATTACAATGAGTAAAATCAATCATGTCTGCTGCAATTTAAACATATTGCCTCCCTCTTTTTTTTTTTAAATTCACAATAGATGAAGAGAAACTCATTTTTGCAGCTAATTTTATGTATTCTGTAAACAGTATTTTTGTTTTGTGCTTTTTCCCTCCCACACATGGATGCACCTGCTTTCTTTTCAGCCTTCCCTTCCAGGATGTATTTTCTGCATCTCTGATCATATCTGTTCCTTTTCTCGGCTTTCTTTCCAATTGGTTCATACCCTCCTGGCAGCACCGCGTCGAACCTGGCCAGCGTCCTCCAGCCATGGTCCTCCTGGCGCTGAGCAGAGCCCAAGGATTACTCACCACTGCGTGTGCCAGGGCAACACTTGCCTTTTCTTTGCAGCAGAAGGACAACGTTGACTCACGTTCACTTTGTAATCCATTGTAATCCCCAACCATTTCTTTCCTCGGAATTTGTGACTATCCAGTTGTTCTTCATCCCACTTTCCATGGATGAGTGTTCTTACCTAATACACAACTTTGCATTTGTGCTGGCTGAGTTTATCCTATATTTTCAGATTTATTTTTAACTACTTAAGGCTACTCTGAATTTTATTTCCATTCTTGAAGCTCTAGCTTGGCATCACCTCTGAATTTGATACACATACTAATTCAAACATTTGCTATTTAATGAAAATAGGGAATAATATTGGACACTAAATAGATCACAGAGGAACCCTACTCCATTTATCCTTTCAGCTTGACATTGAAACACTAACAGCTCTACCTGCATGTGCTCTTCCAGCTGATTTTGTACCCACTTCACAGTAGTTTCCTTCGGACAATATTTCTCTAACTTGTTTATAGGAAAGCAATGTAAGCCAATGTCAAAAGCCTCATTAAAGCCAAGATACGTGATACTGCAAGCTCATCCCTGAGTCTCAAGGCCTGTAAATGTCACAGTAGAAAATTAGTTTAGTTGGGCATCCATACTGGCTTTTTTTTCATCTCCTCATCTATTTGCTGCTAATAAATGCTTGTTTTGATATTTATTCATTTTTTTTTTCAGGATTTCTAGGCTCAACTCACCAGATACTTTTCAAACTGGAATAAAGGATGGAAACTGTAAGCACTATGCTTGCCCTTTTCCAGGCTTTTGCAATTGCATGAATTTTCAAAGGTAATCATTCTAAAATGATTCCAGCCAATCCACTTAACCCTTAGATCAATTCCTCTGGGCCCAGCTGATTTGCAAACATCTCATTTACCCCATCCTGTTCTTCCTCTAATCCATAATCTCGCACTTTAGCTGAGGACATTAATCGTGATCACCACCTGATCACAGACGACCTTTCAAGTGAAAACTAAGGCAAGGAGAAGGCACTTTGGCCTTCTCAGCATTGCCTTTACATAGGGTTTTTTTTCTCCACTGAGCAGTAAGCCATCATTTCTCTTTTCCTTCTCTTCTTTCTATTCACATCTCTACAAACACGCTCAAATACTGTGCAAATTACTCTTCTGATTGGCTAATGATTTAAAGCTCATTCTGACTTGCAGTATAAATCTCCTGCTAAGCAGTCCGATATTTAAGTCAAATCATATTTCAAAGCCTGAGACTTTGCTCTTGTTTGGTTTGGCCTTGTTAAGTCAGAATAAAAATGGAAGCTGCTGATTTAAATAATGCATTGAAGTTTCTCTTAGAGCTTAAGGAAGGAAGCTTTGCAGACATGTATTTGCCAAATGCAATTCATTTATAAAGGTTTAAGTGTGTTTAAAAAAGAAAGAGCTCCTCTACACTAAGCTGAGGCAAAGGGAGGAGAGTCCTTTGCTTCCTAAGTGATGTCAACAAGAGCAGAGTTGGACCCTGTGGCATTCCCAAAGTTGTGCTCACTCCAGCATGAACCAGATGAACATTAATGACAAAATCGGAGACTCACAAACTTCTAGGAAACCTAATGTTACACTTCTAACCCATGAATACAACTATGAGCACCTGCTTGGAGAATACAAGTAGCCAAACGTGCTCAAAAGGCCTTTGATGGTGGCCCCTTTGATTTGGGCTGATTCTGTTAGCACGTTTTAAAATTGCACTGATTTACTGAGAATTTCTACACACCATTTGTGTGCGGTTGTCCTATGAATAAGCCCCTAAAACTAATTCAACTACGGCGAAAAAATAAATTGCAAACTAAGTTTTCCAATTGAAATCTGCCATCTGAGGCACAGTAATGGAAAACATTTATTATAAAGCTAATATATATATGAGGCTAGAAATGTGTACAGTACAAAACAATTTTCTGAAAGGAATTTATTCAGGCTTTTCTCAAAGAGCATCTTAACTTGGCTTACGGAAAATTACATGTTCAAAAATAATTGTAGGTTCCGTGATTTTCCTCCTGAAGCACAGGCTTCCCGTTACCGTCTTTTTGGTTCTGGAATAATCATAAATTTTAGTCTAACTTTATCCTGCACAGCTGCACACTGCCATTTCTGGAGCCTGGATTTGCACAAATTCACATCCCTGGAGCTGCTGGGACTGCAAACCTGGGGTAAGGCCACACTGAAGGGTGTAATCTACTCAAAAACAGAGTTTCCTCCTCAAAAGTGAGGGCGTTTTGCCAGTTCAGACTTAGTGCTCAAGGGAACTCTTTGCAACAAATGTGCATGTCTGAAATGAATATTTACACTCAAATCCACACGAGCTTGTCCGACATCAGTCGGTCATAGCCAGGTCCTAGTCAGACAGACAAGAATTTCCATATGGTTCAATAGAAGAGGGATTTGGGGATGGAGATTCAGGGAAAATATTATTTAAAATGTGACACAGCTCTGGGAGAGGAAGGAAATGTCCCTGTCCAGGTTTCTCAGGTAGTGGAAAAGTATTAGTGACAAAGACAAAATAAAGTTTCTAACTAATCAGCATATTCGATGCTTCTGGTGGATGGTTTTAGGACAGATTTGGGAATAAACTGTTCAACAGAATCAAGTTTTCCCCCCTTTTACTGGGTCCTTCTACAGCTTCGTTATTAATAACAATAAAAATAGTAATGGCAACTCAATGGTCTAAACATTTTGGATTAAGAGCTCATGTACTGGCAGCACAGAGTGCAGCCCATTACTTTCATGGTTTCTATCTTCCGGGTAATGATGCTCTAAAAAAGCCATATGACAAGCAAATTGGACACCGTTCCAAATTGGTTTCAGCCACCTTAAACTTAACCAAATGCACTCTTCATTTGTGCAAGAAAAATTAATAACATCTATTTATCCATAAAAGAATTTATAACTGCTATTGAGGGGTGGCTCACAGGGGAACGTATCAGTAACTCAACTTTATTTTCTTATTTAACAGCTTTCACTCATAATAATACATAAAGTCTTAATAGGTTAATTTTCCAGCAAGTCTGAACAGGTGAAGAATATTAGACATTTAATGACTGTATCAAAATCTCTGACTTGAGAACGTTATGCTCCTTTTTTTCCCCTGATTCCCTCTTTTCTTTCGCCAACGGAGACAGGGAAGGCTAGGAAGCATGTCTAGTCAGCTGCCAAGCTGCTTAAAAACTCTCAAACGACCTTGTCAGAAAAAAAAGACAAAAAACACACGTGCACACACAAACCCCTTTGATTTATATTTTAAAAATCCTGACTAACCTGCCCCTTTCACTCACTCTTCTGCCTCTCTGACAGGCCTGGGTTCGATATTAATGACCAGCAGTCACTGTCAGGCTCTCCGCACGGCTCCGGCGCTGGGACGCTCACCTTTGCATTGCCTTCTCCTCCATGCAAGGCAAATAGAAAGCCAGGCTAGGAGCAAGGCTAAAAATAAACCCTGACGACTCAAGGACCCTCCTGGATGCAGCTAAGCCCTTCAGGTTGACTCTCCTTGAAAAGGCTGCTATTGCAAAGATGCCTCCTGTCACACTCCAGGGGCTATTTCAGGCAAAGTCAAACACGCAGGGGCACTTTCCTGCAAAACCAGGGATGTTTTATCTGGGGAAACACATGCATTATTTTGCTCTGCATTACACGCAGAAAGCAGACAGCTAGGTGATGCTGCTATGCATTTCTGAATGCTTAATTAAATGATTCAATCTGCAATAAAGCTACTGCAGGCCATCATCCCAAGAAGGACTATCTGTGTGCTAGGAGAGATTTTATGCTGGAAGAGAAACGATTCCTTTATTTCTAAAGAGGCAGGAACTGGTAACAGATGTAAGATTGTCTGTATCGCTTCAGGGTATCCATGTGTAATTTCAGATTTTCTAAAATGATTTGTGCTTTTGCCCACAGTCAGGGATCTCAGTAACACAATGAACCAGTCAGTTTTTGAGCCTGTCAGTTCAAAATCTTTTTGCAATATTTTGCCAGGATTTATCCCACCCCCTTTCGGAAAGACAGAGGGTTACAAGGTGGCAAAAAGAGTGGAGAGCACAAATTCCATTTGAAATCAATGAGATTTGTAATCCTAAATCCCTCCAATGCTTTTGAAAATCTCTCCCAGAGACTCTAAAAGGCTTTTGCTGCAGATGCGTTGCTTGACAAAAGTCTTCTCTTCCTCCTTCCTTTGACACTGAAGTTTCATCTCCATAAAGACAGCAAATCTCCTCTCTTCTCCTCTCATATGCATAAGCTGCCAAAAATATTCCTGGGAGCTACACACACATAATTCAAGGGCAATGAAATATAGAAATAGATGTAAAGTGAAATTTTAAAAGCCTGTATGTGTCCTCAGAGATTTCTAATGGGTCCTTCCTTCTTAAATCTCTTCTGCAATGCTAAGATTCAAATCAGAGACAGGCAAAGCTGCTCCCGTTAAAGTCTGTCCTTTGCAAAACAAATGGCCGAGGTTTAAAGCCAAAGCCAACAAACCAATCTCCTGTTCTGGTTCTGGTCTCACTTATTCCTTCACTTATCCATGTCTTTCCTTCTCTTCCTCCGCTGATTCACTCCTCATTTGTGCTGTGACTCACTTCAATAATCCCATACTTTTTAATTTCCAAAGGTGCCAAAGTGTTCTGTAACGTGACTTGTTGGCTTTCTCTTGCCATTTTATTTGCAGCTTCTCTCCTTTCCAGGTGTGACTCAAGGTGCTGGTTTTAGCAGTTATTGCAAAAATCTAAAGCGAGCTTGGGCACCTTTTTTAACACAATGTCTGCAATTTACCTCCTGCAATTAGGCAGCACTGACACCATCTGCTGTTCCTTAACTGCTATCAAGTGGTTAAATTACAGCGACACTGCAGATAAATCATTATTGCAGAAGGCCGTGTAATTCTCAAGTTCTTGGTTGCTACAATTTATCAGACTCTTAATTGTTTGACTAAGAGTTCACTCTTTCCTTTTTTTTTCTTCTTTTCTTTTTCTTTTCTTTTTCCCAGCCATGAAGTAGCTGTTGCTGGTAAAGGGAGAAGTGTGTGACAGAGACACTGGACAGGGAGAGGCTTTTATATATTCATTAACAGAAAGGACTGCTTTTACTGGTTATCTAAGCAGAATTCAGAACACCAGAAGAAACTTGAACCGTGGGAAAGCTGAATGAGCTGCAGCACTTGGCCTGGCTCTGCCTGTAGGAAGATAAATGTGAAAACACCCCAAACACGGAGCTGCCACCCAGATCAGGGCTGACCTTGGCCAGGTTTCCTCTCTGGGTAACAACTTACACCCACCCTGCCAAACGTGCTTACGTTAATAAGTCTCCTCCTCACTCCGACCACAGAAAAGGAGGTTACTTCTCCTAGCTCTCAGGCAGCTCATTCTTTTCCTATAAGTGTCCTATTTATGAGATGCTCTCACTTAAAGCGCTCAATTAATAAGTTGAAACATGGATATTTAAGACACTCCCAATTTCACTTTGGAAAAGTGAAAGGGAAATGAAGAGAAACTTGAGAAATGCTGCAAGGCACCCACCCCTCAGGACGTATAAGAAAAGGCACATGAAAAAGCCTCCTGCTAAACAGGAAAGGAAGGATATACAATATTTATACAAAATCAAGTTAGATGAAAGTTCAGGCTAGTTCAGCTGCTCAATAATGTGCCTGAGTAATTTGCTTCCACAAACACCTTTTCCGAATATAAAATCACAATTACATATCCAAATGGCCACTTCCCCACACCTAGTTTGTTATCTGTCCTCACTGAGGATGAAATTCAGCCCTGTTCTGAAGGGCAGCGCATGCCTTACGCTGCACTCAATGCCAATTGGAGCACAAGATTTAAGAGAGGCAAGTAATTGTGCAGTGAATTCATGAGCCTGGACTTTATCTGTCTTGTATTTACTGGGCATAGAATCACTCTTTTCAAAGGGACTCCTGTCACAGGATAACTCCTGCTTAGAAATAAAACATACACACAAGTAGATAGAAACTAAAATACAGCAGCCAGGAAAGCTTCTTTTCTTTTTTTCCTCCAAAAATAATGCGCCCAGAGCAGCCCTGGAAATGACTATTGGAATAGTCTTTGCTTCTTCTCTCCTCTCCTGTGCTGGCCAAAGTATTGCCATCACTTAACAACTCATTAAGTCCAAAAGAACATTGACAAAAGCAGCACATGAAGAATGCAAGAGCATTTTGTTTTGAAAAGCAGCACCAGAATTCATACATTACAACCAAAGAACTTCGCTCTCGGCCGGTGGTTAATAAAACTAGTCACATTTACCTTGTTCATTTAATAAAGTTCAGAAGACAGTAAATGCATGTAAGCGACCCACTTTAAATTACACGTTAAACTGGAATTGAGTGGATAGAGAGAACCCTTGCTAAGCACATATATCATCATGGAATATAAACAGGAATGGATGAGCATGGAAAAACAGCTGAAAAATACAAAGATGAGTCAAACTTTTAGCTATGAACCACCTCAAGCTGTAACTAAATTGGGATTGAGACCTAAATAAGAGTATGGGCCTTCCCTAATGCATGGGAAAATGGGATGAAGTATATGCAGGTATCACAAAATAAGACAAGACAACCACAAAATATGCACTGTATTTACCTTGATCAAAAGGCTTGTTTGGATTCCAGTTTCTGAAATAATCATCCTAAATAGAAAAAAAAAATAAAGGAAATTCAGGCAAAATCTTTTCAGTAGAGTTTCATATAAATAAACTGCAAATGAATCAATTCCTCTTTTGTTGCTAGCATGTTCTATCCAAATCAGATAAAACTATTAATAGGTTATATCCTAAAGAACAGGAAGCACTGACTTGAAAATAAAGATTAAAAACTTGCCCAAATTCTTCTCTTCCCATTTTCATTCCAAATCACTTTCCCAAACATGCCTCTTATTAAATACTTTCTAAGAACACTGTATTATTACATATCAGTTTATAAAATGTGACAATAAAGATAGGATTCCATTGCTTAGATAATGTGACATGATCCACACGAAGATCTTGTCATAGAAATCAGCAGTATGAATCTAAAATTATACATATATACATACATATCCTGTTTTCTCCTTCCGTGTTCTCCTCTCCACACTGGTGTTGGCGCCTGCCCCAACTTCATGGCCCGTGACAATGTCCCTCACTACCAAAGATGATTATTCATCATTTATTTCAGATAGGGGAGAAGTATCCGGTGCTTTCTCTTGAGCAGGACAGGATGCAGCACTGGGAATAGAGTATTAGACTTGCCTTTGAATTCTCCAGCTTTGTTAGTACAAAAAGAATGATCGGGATGCGATGCTTTATCAGTGAAGATGATGTGCTGCTTTTTCCACCAAGTGTTCATCACTTTTCAGAAATACAGGTTTGTTTTTTAGGCTTTTTGAGCAGTTTTCTTTTTTTTTTTTCCCCCTCTGATAAGAGAATATTCTTTTTCCCCCTACTTACCATATATTTTAGGTGCTGCTTTGCTGCTGTTTTCTCAGCATCAGAAACTGCTAAATAATTCAAATCCCAAGAAAGGTTTCTTATGCTGTTGGCATATGGAACTGGTTTTGAAATACAGATCGGAAAGGGGGTTCATCTCCATTTCAGTGTCAAAGGAATATGTTAGAGCAACTGCACCTTGCTCATAAAAAAAGTACAAAACACCCATCTGCTCTGTAGCCCTATTCCTTACCCTTTATGCAGGCTTGGTTAGTCCTTTTTAAAAACTGAAATTATTTTGGCATGTGCCTGAAAAGCCAGTATAAAACAGAAAAATACACAAAGGAAAACACTTTAAAAACTTTTGAAGGAGAGCAGAAAAATAATCTTTGAGGTATCCACATACCAAACTCATTCTTATTTATAAATGCAAATAATCGCATTATATCTGTTCTAGAAATTGGGTCAACGACACTCGAAATAACTCAGGACAAAAGTTGGACAAAGGAGAAGCTGGACAAAAGAAAATAGAGCCCTGTGGTTTCACTGCAGGATTAAGAGGGGCAAGTGCTGTAGGCGAATGGTTGCAGGACCATGGGGTGAAATCCAGCCCCAAGGCCAGGGCTGAGCAGAAAAGCCTGGCCTTGTGAGAGGCACCGAAAGCCTGGATTTGAAAAATGAACTGTGCTCTGTGTTAGCACTCAGCTGTGTGCGGAAATTTAGGTAAAATGAGTTTGATCTGAAAGTTTCTTGATTGATTTGAAAGATTTAAAAATTGCATTCAGTAAAATACAGTAATGACAAAATGACTGCTCAGAAATCTGAGACTTCCTCTCAAGACAGGTACTAACGGATGCAAAATACCTCCTCCTTGCCATAACATAAGAACATGGCATTTTAACATATCAACAGATCAATATTATTATATTAATAACAAACATATATTAATGTTCCATCCATAACAATATTATTAGCTGATAATAAGAGTTTAAAGTATAACCAGCATCACGATATTTCATACTTTTATTCACTCTATGTTGCAATTTAAAGGTAAAGAAAACCTACCTCAACTTCCTGAATACGTAAGCATAACAAATGAGAAAAGAAAAAAAGAATGAAATCAAACCATATAAAGATACATTAACATTCATCATTTTTTTTTCTTTGGCGGCTTTTGAAAAGTGTAATTGCTTATTTCCTAAGATTTTAACCTTGGAGTCACATCATTTTCTCTCCTCCTTTTCTGGCCAGACCCTCTCCGCCTTGGCCGGGGTCTCGGATGCTGCTCATGCTGCTCACGAGCCAAGTGCCGTGGCACTAGCACGGTGCCTTCTCCTGGAGCACCACGAAAGAGGCTTTTTCATCTCCTTTTGGCTGACAAAAGCACCAGAAAGCATTCTTTTTTTTTGCTACACATCTCAGCTGCAACATACCTGACATATAACACAGATTTAAAAATAGTTTTTCCGTAACTGACTTGACAGCCTGTTTATTTGCTAGGTTTGGAAGAGAAGGCAAAACTGGGCACATTTCAGTACAACTGGTGATGGCGAGAGAGGAATATTTTTGACAAGCAAAGACTTAATTCAGATTCCTGCTTCAAGATTCGACCCTCAGAAAGTGCAACTGAGAACAGATTATAATCATAAAAAGTGAAGACTGCTACACTGCTACATTTGGGCCTCACATCCCCATCATAATTTCACTATTTTGATCTGAGTAATTAAGAGATGAAACATATTTGAAGGGATTTAAATCCCTTTCATTGTAGCTTGCAAAAATAAACTAAGTTTTTTCTAAGAAAAGCAAAATATTCTTTTATCATTCACCACACAGATGCTATATCCAGCCAGCTTAGGTAGATAGGCCATCAAAATCAATCTAAAGAACATTTATATGATAAGCTAAGCACTCAAAGGATATATTAAAAATGGTAACCTCACAAAAGCTTTCTTACTCATATGGCCCATTCCTTCATGCAACAGATGCCTCAGAGGTTTCTACCCACTTTCAGTAGGATTTAACCCAAGGATACAGAATACAAGGGCAAATTCATTTATGTTTGTAGCACCACTAGTGATATTTAAGATACTTCCTTACATCTTTCTCGATTGAATCCAGGGATTTATTTTCAGTCAGACAACACAAAACGAAGTCACATCAGGAAAATCAAATATATGCAGCAAAATTAATTTATTTTTTTTCTGCCCAAGAGGATGATATGGAAATCATCTGCTATTGAGCCCATCATCTATCTAGATGAAATACTAAATAACCAAGAAAAATAACCATGACACAGGCAGAACTATTTACAAAAAAAACCTCACATTTGATTTGCAAAGCCAAACCTTGAGCTAGATCTGGGTCTGCTGCAATTTCCTATTAATGGTATCAGAAAAGTCTGCGAGTAAAAATCAGCTGCAAGAGCAACACAACTGCCCTCCATTTCACAAGAGCCACTACCCTTCCTTCCCTCCAAAGCCAGCATTAAAATATATATAGAACAGGCATTTTTTTCCCCTCATCACTAACACAGTAAACAAACAGCTTTTGGGTCTCCTGAAATTTGTGTGTTTTCGCATAAAAACTGTGGTGCTATTTCCACCACACTTCCCTCCATTGCTGCTCTTTGGTTTAGCTATTACCTAATTCTTGGTATTTCAGAAGAGCGAGCGAAACACGGCTGATTTAGCCCTCGTCGTGCACACTTTGCTCATCAAAAAGCAACGCTTGCAAGATGCTCTTGTTTATAAATAGAGGCAAACATTAGCTAAACGGGTGCATAAATATTTATGTTTTGTCACATTAATTGAGCTTATACATTATTTGTATGAATCAAGCAGAAATGAGACGCTGCCCAAAACAAATCCATGGAAAACCCTCCTTTTTCTGCATTTTTTCACAGGAGCTCAGTTGAGTTGCCTGGGTAGATCATCCTGCGCTGACCAGGCCAGTGGGATACATGACCATCCCAAAACCACGAGCACAAATCTCTCCTCCAAAGCCTAACGTCCAACAGGATCAACCCTCCATCTCCTCTGCCGACAAGAGCTGAGGTTTCCAAGTATCTCCAGGAGGGACATTCGTTATTTTCTTATTCCATGTGCGATGTATGATCAAACCTTGTAGCCTCATAAAGACCAGCTGGGAAAAGGGGTAATTACCAGCTCACTTGCTCTGGCGAAAGGAGCTCCAGAAAGAGGCAGCTGCAGTTTGGGCCTCTCTCCACCTTGCAGGAGGAAGCTCGTTCCCAACTCGAGCGGCGCGGAAGCACCAGCTGCTCCTTGCTGAAGCCAACCGAGTCCGAACCAGAAACATCTCCCCCAGGCCCACTGCCTGCGTTAAGCAAATAGCTTGTGTCAGCAAATTGCACCTTATTTATTTCTTTATTTGAGGAGAAGAGAAAATATTTTGCCCACCGAGTCCTTCTGGGAATAGAGATTCCCAACTTCCAAACTCCAAAGCACATGGAGCCATCTCGAACCATGCTGAGCTCTTCAGCTTCTCCTGGGAAACAGTGAATTTGCATCCTGGATGCTTTGGCTTAGCAAGCTCATTGTGGCCCATGTGCTGGATATTTCCTTTCAACTTTGGCAAGAGAAACCTTTGAAAAATTTAGTGTTCAATTTCCCGGAAAGACCAGGACTGCAGGAGTTTGCTTATAAAGCTGGCATGCTTTTTAAAGTGGTGGAATTGAGAGAAAATGTTTCAGACTGAATTAGTACCTACGTGGAATGAAGGCTCTGGGGCTGTCAGGAGCTGTCTAGAATATTGGAGCTAAGTCATTAATAAAAATGTAGAGAAATAGCTTAGCCTAGAACAAAAACATGGTTCATCTAAAGGCATCCTACGAGACCTATATACAGTGTTAAACATATTATTACTGACTTATTATAAGGGTATAAAACACTTATCCAAACTAAAGCACAGATCCATATGGAATAAAAAGAGGACCCTCACTATATATTACAATCTCATATACTATAAAAGACTCAAATTCTCAAGGTTCTGAAACTTTGGTGACTGTGTATTTTTTGTTCAGCTTTGTCTATGCCCTGAATATTGCTTTTTAAATGATTTTCACAATGAAAAGTTTTGAGTGTTTTTTCCAGGTAAATTCCTGTTTTACTAAAGGACTTTCCCAGAAATTCCTGCAGGCAATGCTAAGGAAGTGGTATGCAGAACTTCCAGTAGTCCTTCTTTATGAACAGGCACAATGATTCATTAGGACGGCAAAAATTTCAGAAATGAAATTTAAAAAGGGAAAATAATAGAAAAATAAGTTACCACGGAGCCCATGTCAGCCTGAGTAAAAATCCTCATCCTCAACCACGTGGCCTTCTATGCAGAAACCTTCCACTTGCCCTATCAGAAGTATTTTTGAAAAGGCACAAATTCAAAAAGAATTAAAAATAGCTTTTTTAAAGAAAATCACTCTTTATATATCCATCAGAATGAAGCCAAAGGGTCCATCTATCCTGATGAGGGCAAACAGATGCTCATTCACCCTACTTGAGCTTCAAGCAGGGTGAACGAAGGCCAGCTGGGAGCCAGGAGCTCTGGAGCTGCTGACGCGCAGCGCTGTGCCAACAAACACAGCTGATATATTTGGGTGGCTGAAATGATCACACAGCTCTGCACTAGCTTGTTTTGCAATACTGAAGACTGAAAAAGCCTTGATTTGATTTTTCTTTGCTGGCCCTTTTTACCAGAATAATTTTAGAGCGCATTATCGCTTCTGCCTGAACTTTTCATTAGCATGGAGTAATGGCCTCTTTCCCCTTATTTTAAGTCACGACTTAAATAATTCCTATTAGCATCACTTAAATCAAGCTTTTCACACCTCTGGTTTGCCCTACGGACACACCAGTGTTGGCTGCAGACTGTAGAGCTTTCACAAGCCTAGAGAGGTAAAACTAGGGAGCCTGCCAAGCCAGGGGCTCAGCAACCCTCGTGTCGGATGTGCTGCCACAGACACTATGCACCTTCAAGACCACATCAAAGAACAGAACGGTACTTTGGTTCCCTATGCTGCAAACTGAAAAATATTTACCCTGATCCAACCAAACCAAATTCCCTAGGGAAATGGGAAAAACGTGTTCAATGCATTTTCTCCCTGACCTTCACTGGGGTCCTCCCATCCGCCTATTTGGAGAAAGAGCAAAAGGGAGTGAGGAATCGGGGCTGGAGGGACAACAGGCAGTGGGTACTTTTAACAAGGCTTGAGAATAAGGAGTAGTGCAGCGATGATTTACCATCTCAACTGGAACAGAATTTCCTCCGGCAATCAGATCCTGGGGGAACCTGCAGGGAAGCTTGATAGTTACTGACCCCGAAACACATTTGTAAATCCCTACTCTCTCCAGAATTTGGTCCGAGGCATTAAAAGAGTTTCTGATTTCTTTAGTCACTCTCTGATTATACCACGATGCCTACAGCGCGCTTATGCAAATCTCTGCTTAAGCAGACCTCCCCATCCATCTCCTACAACAAACACGGCTGAATCCGCTTCTGAACTTCACTCGAGGCTCCCAGTGCTGGGCAGAAAATTACGTTTGAAATGACCTATTTGGAAACAGGAGTGTGTGGAAGGGAAAGAGTAGGTGATAAACAGGAGAGGGGTAGGAGGAAGAGGATGGTCCCCAGGTGATGGAGGTTCACTTGTGTCACCGGAGCGCGAGAACACAGACAAGACCAACGGGGTTCTGCTTTCTCAGCTAGGAAATTCTCATGTTCGCCACCCCAGGAGCTTGCCCAGGTTCTCAGATGGACCTGCAGAGAACTGTTTGTCACGCAGCGGCTTCAGCAGGACAGACAGACGCCCCTGGGGAGCGTGAGCTCAGTATCGCAGACCAAGTAGCTCCTGCTCGGGTGGGAAATGAGATGAAGTCAGAGATGCAGAAACATCCTCCCCTCTCCTTCCCCAGTGAACTTCCCAAAGGCAGCCTCGCTTCTCATCTCTAAAAGAACATTTTGCATGAATGAGCAACTGGGTAGAAATATCTAAGCCCCAGACTGCAGTTGTCCTAATAACCTTCCAATTCACAGAAATAATGTGGATGCCAGTGGTGCGAGATGAAGCCAGTGGACCCTCACTGGTCTGCACAAGCCAAGAACCTGGGAAGCAGCATTTCCAACACGATCATTTGCTTGTTTTTCCATTTACAAAAAGCACTTTATCTAGGATCAGCGTAGGGAACATCAGGGAAGAATGGCCACCTACACGCTCCGCATAAAGAGAAAGATATTGTTAATAAACCATTTTCTCAATAGGTACAATATTTAAAACAAACAGTGAAAAGCAAAGCCATTAAACTCTTTCCACATCTTAATTTTAATTCAAAGGCTCAACTTACATTTGTAGAATGCAATTGTTTTTAGGCAGCTGGAAAGCCAAACACATTAAGCTTGAAGGTTATAAAGCCATTGGCAATGTTACTTCGCTTCCAATATTGCTGCTGCTTTGAGAGCACTTTTGCAGGAGCTGTTTGACAGATTTGCTGGCCCTTTGCAGCCAAGCATTTGGGATCGGTATCCAGAGAATTACATCCACCTACAGGAATCCTAACACCACTACTGCTTTTGCACATAGGAACTGCTTCGCTGCCACTGAATGGCAGTCTGCATAATAATGAAATAATGCACAGATTTATTTTTGCTTTACTTTAGGAGAAATCTTCAGAAAGCTGTTCTGAAGCATGTGATTTTTACAAAATTTACTATTATGGGAATAATCTGAGTACAAGATGAAATGATAATTCTGCTATCAAAGTTATAAAATG
>JAVCKT010131228.1:2362-19098 GCA_032273925.1 Rhynchotus rufescens
CTTTCAGAGTCTTTTCTATCTCTAAAGAGATATTCCCTGTGTTTTAGCCTTTAGACAGAAGCTATACTGTCTGTACAGAATCGCAGAATGGTTGAGGTTGGAAGGGTCATCAAAAGATCATCTAGTCCAACTCTCCCTGCTCAGGCAGGGTCAGCTAGAGCACATTACACAGAATCACATCCAGTTGGGTTTTGAGTATCTCCAGAAAAGGAATTTCCACAGTCTCTCTGGGCAATGTGGTCCGATGCTCTGTTACATATCACAGTCGACAGACTTTTCCTAATGCTCAGACAGAACTTCCTGTGTTCCAGTTTGTAGACATTTCCTCTTGTCCTGTCACTGGGTGCCACTGAAAAGAGTCTAGCTCCATCCTCTTTACATTCTCCCGTAAGGTATTTATACACATTGATAGGATCCCTTCTCAATCTTCTTCAGGCTAAACAGGCCCAGGCTCTCAGTCTCTCTTCAGAGGGAAGATGTGCAAGTTCCTCAGTCATCTTGGTGGCTCTATACTAGACTTGTTCCAGTTCATCTTGTACTGGGGAGCCTAAAACTGCACCCAGAACTCTAGAAGTGGCCTCACTAGGGCTGAAGAGGGGGGGAGGACCACCTCTCTTGACCTGCTGGTGATGGTCCTCCTAGTATACTCTGGGATATAGTTGGCTTTCTTGGTGACAAAAGCACATTATTGGCTCATGGTCAACTTGTCCACCAGGATGCCCTGGTTCTTCTCTGCAGGGCTGTTCTCCAGCAGGTCAGCCCTAGCCTGTACTGGTGCCTGGGGTTATTCCTCCATATGTGCAGGACCCTGCACTTGCCCCTGTTGAACTTCATGAGGTTAATATGAGGTCAAAAAGGGATGACTGACTCTCAGCAACACATGGTGGGATGGGAATGTTGGATCACATGAAGAGTGGAGCAGTACCTGATAACATGGCCCAGTGAGGTGGATGTGCAGGAGGGGGAACTGTTGCAGGGAGTGTTTGAGAATGGATTATTCAAGAGATAGCAGCCCTTCCTGGCTTCATTGAATACAGGGCTCTTTATGACTTGTGCTTGCCTAGAGCTCGTCCTGCATCACTTTCCCAGAAAACGTGCAGTAAATTGATAGCATCTGTCAGAATGAATCAACAGGTATCAGTTAGCTACTCCCTGAAGGCTTCATGCATTAGAATTCATGTTAATGAGACCTCTGCTGAAGATCCATGGCTCCTGTTAGGGGGTTCCTCTCTGCTTTGCTCTGCTGTGATGAAAAAAACGAATCAGTGCAGTAGTGTTGCTACTGGCAAATGACAGCTCTATTTGGAGAGCCGTGTTTATTGCCTTTATCAGGACACAAGTTTCTGTTGGCATCACTGGCACTCACAGTGATCAAAAGTGATAAAGACTTTGACTCCTTAATATTGTTTGTAACTTTTCCATGAAAAGGATGTCCAGAGTTTCTTTTTTTCAGGTTCAGCCTAAGATGCATGTAAGAATGGTAAGAATGCCCATTACAAGCCTTTTTTTTTTAAAAATCTTTGAATGGCATCTTTGCAAATAATGTTAGTTTCAACAGATCTTCTTAACTGACATCAGCTACATATGCAGAGTAGGCTATGCACACAATTTTTGCTAAATCATGATTATTTAATGTCCTAAATACTACCATAAACAGAAGGTAATCTGAGTTCATTAGCGGGTAAATTAGTTCATTAGGTGGGTAAATTCCGTATGGTGGATTCTGTGCTTGAATTTCTTCTTTGGCTTTGTATCTTTATAAATAAACAAAACCCTGTTCATGTTTCAGATCATCTTGCAGAAATAATGTTTTCTGGGCCTTGCCTTACCAACCTCAGATATCTCTAACATTAGAGTCTGCCCCTGAGCTGGTTCAATTTGAGATCTCTTTGCAGTTGGTCAAAAAAACAAAAAGAGGCAAATTCTGTATAAAGTTCAAGTTGATGTATCCTAGACATCCACCTCAGGTTGCAATACATTATATCCTAGAAGTTCATCTCTTCATAGAGCGCCAAAGCAGACTAGATGACTGTCTCAGATGCAGGCTTTTAATCAGAGTCACATGAATCTAGTCTCTGTGGATCCACACGTCTTCTGTAAATAGCTACTATTTTGCCACTTGCTAGTTTCATATTTGATACTGAATTTAGGCCCATTTTATAGGTTCAAGATATCCTTAAATAACTTGTAAGTAGTAGGTTTGGGCCAATTACCCTGCATGAGATATCGGTCCATCCAAAACAGCAGAACTGAAAATCCCTTGTGTTTTTTCATGGTTATTTATCTAAAGATTAAGTGTTTCTGTGGACGACATCTGTGCCCTGTAAGAGGGATACGTGTACCTTGACCTTATGCTATACAGCAGACAAGGCAGAGACAAAGGATGTGACTACAGGTGTAAGTTTCATAGCTAAAACTTGACTGGTTTCCCATCACACTGCTGTATTGTGCTTTGCTTCTCCACGCTGCTTGATTACCCCACGTAGAAAAGCCTTGCTCTTTTTTGAGAGAGAGGTGGTTCTAGTTTATGCTTTCTCTGAGCAGCCAAGTTGTTGTGGGAACAGAGAACTTTTATCTTAAAACCAGGCAAGATCTTAATTGAGGATCTTTGTTACTAAACACTGATGAAACAAAATAGTCTTTAAAAAATAAACTATTTTGGTGTTAAAAGAAATCTGTCGGAGAAACTCTGACTTTCTTTGTGTTTACAAAGTGTCATCTTGCTGTGTTGCTGTCTGTTAGATTTATAGCAGGGAACCTCTGAAATCTCTTGTCAGATCTTCACGGAGACATAATAATTTTTCTACTTCTAGTGCCTGAGTGAGGAATAATTTTCATCTGGAAACACTAAATACAATATTTATATACTCAAACTCCAGAAACTGAGGAGGAAAAGGTGATTGAGGTAAAATAATTTTAGGGATAGAAAAATATTTATTGTTACCTAAGGTATAAATATTGTGCGTTGTTAAGATTGATCTCTTTCCATGTTTTGTTGATTTGTAAAACACCTAAAAGTCCTTTAGATTTCTTTTAAACTTTTTTATTTTTCTCTTTAATGTTATTTCAGGCAATAATTTGGAATCAATAGAGTTTTTTTATTTTTAATTTAATCAGACAAACTCTGGATTACTTGTTCCTCAATGTCCATGATTTTCATCATCATTTTTACGCTTTTATCTGATTTCCATTGAAAAAGGCCTCATTATAAGGAAGCAGACTTTAATTTAAGATGCTTTATTTATTTTTTTTTTAAGTAACTAGAATGTTGTTGCAGGTGTTGCTTTGGAAGTAGGCAACACTGAATATTTTAATCTGTAATTGAAGTCTGATGCACCTGAAGATATTCAGCATGTCTTCTAATTAGGTCAGATATAAATAACACCTTTTTCCATTTTGTTTAGGAAGGATCTATAGCTGATTTTATTTATTGTTTGTTCGTAATTCATGGCTCTTCCCCAAAATTAAGGGAATGTGAATGCAAACAAATTCTGATTTTGATCATCTTTTGTATCATTGTATTCTCCTTTTACTAGTTTTCTGGTTGCTCTTTGAAAGATTTATTTGAATTAACACTTTTACTGTTTTTGGAATAAAATGTCCCTTTTTATTTTTTTAATCTTTTTTTTTTTTTTTTTTTTTTTTTTTTTTATACTTACCACATTAATTGATGCATCATCTGTCCTCCTGGTGAATCCAAAATTATTTCTAGGCTCTGTGGAGAAATTTTCTCTGTATCCTTACCATATATGTGAAACACTGAACATGAGCATTAATCAGGGAGGGTATTTGGCAGATCATCTTGCTTTCTAGATTGATACTTTTCCCATTAAGTCCAGCTTAAATAATTACTGTTTTCTGTAGGTTCTAGACATAGGGAGATCAAGATATCTGCTAATAAAGTATGCTAAAGCGCATATAATAAAATATGGTAGTATTTTGGGAATATGGCAAGGAAAATTTTTTAGGTACTTGAGTCACTAAAACACCACGGTACTTCAGAAAGATCACTTCTATCACTATCTGGATCATCTAGATAGGAATCTTTCGTTGATTTCACAATGTTTCAGTATTAATCATTGCCAGGAAACTGCCTTTGGAATCCAGTCTATCCCAACAACTTTCTGAGTTCCATGAGCATTATAAAAATGGCAATAGTTTACTTTTACTTTACTTTTACTTTACTTTTACTTTACTTTTACTTTACTTTTACTTTACTTTTACTTTACTTTATGCAGAAAACCTGTTACCCAAAGCATGTTTTCTCACAAAACTAAAAATGATCTTAAAACTCCCAAAACCATGATTGTATCTGACAATTTGATGTTTATCACACATGTCCATAACAATCATATCAGAAACAACCACATCAAAACCCTTCCTCTGGGCAAGTAAATCATGTCTTTGAATAAGCCAGGTTCCTGCTATTAGGATATAAAAAGACAAGTCACACAAAACATCCAAGCAACATTTCTGCATATTATGTGATGCCGAAATCTCTATTAGAAACCCTTAACACATCTATCTATGTAGAAGAAGACAAGAATTACAAAAATATTTTCCTGAATTCCTTCTCTCAGCCTCCAGCCTCCTAACATGGACAAATGTGTAACCAGAAATGAACTGACTGTAGAACAACAAACTTTAAATGAAGCCAGACTTCACAAGAACGACAAACACATTTTCATTGCAGTGAAATTTTCTTCTGTAAAGGCACTTGTTCAAGCCATGTACAAGAATGTCTTTTACGATCTGTTTCCCTCATCAAATTCTTAGAAGTTGTGAGTGAAAATGAACAGCTCTATTCAGCAGAATCAATTTACCCTTATAAATGATAAAGAACAGAAGTGGTAGTTATTAGCAGGAATATGGTGTTCAAGAAGCAGTTTCTTCATCTCTGTCTTCTTAGTTCTGATTCTTGATGAAGGTTTACAGAAAATACCCTTAAAAATTAAGATTGAAATTTATACTATGGATTAATACAAATTTAAAGTTCAGTAGGCATGGTTTTTGCAATCCCAGATTTTGTCCTTTTATAATAACTTTTGCTACATCTTGATGCAATCTACCATTTCAAATTATCTAGTCCCTTAATTCACACGTAGAATGCTGTCTCAGCAAGCACATAATCTCATATTTGTTTTGTCATTTTCATATGCTGTTGTCACCAAGATATACTCATTTTTTTAACCAATTTTAACACTTGGTCTATCAAGTGGTAGACCTAAAGGTTGCCACCTAAAGGCTACAGTTCTGGTTTCTGTAGGTAGTGTCCTGCAGTGCTTTATTGTTCTCAGAATAGAGAGGCTTTCTTCTGAAGGTCTACATGAGATGCTAAATCTCATGTAATATGATTTACTCTTACTCCATGTGTTCAGTGTATAGGACATGGGAAGGCAGCTGTCATATTTGCATCTTTTAGAAGACCTAGAAATATAATTCTTGTAGTTGGAGAGAAATTTAAATTTATCTAAGAAATAAATCTAATCTAAAAAATTGGAATTTATTTCAGATTTTGTGATGCTTAGGACAAAAGGTCCAAGATGGCAAACTTGAAAGTAACAGCCTCCCAAAGGCAGGTTTTTCCACTTAGGTAACAACCTAACTGTCAGAATAGTGAGCAAACCCTAAGCAGCAACCAACAACGCTATTTGTCCTTTGATGTCTACCAGCCAGGAAACAACATTATTATCTGTGAGCTGAAGATGAGAGCAAGATACATGTGGAAGGTTCTGCCAAGAAACCATCAAGCTGAAGATGGATGGACAGAGTGCATCTGATACTCTGTAAAGCAGACATAAGTACATAGGTTGTAAAGACATATCTTTATGTGCAATACAAGGAATGTCATTAAGAGGATAAAGCAGAACACTCTGTGTCCTTCTATAATTAGTAAAGTAAAAAGGCGTATAGTAATGGAGAAACTAATATTCTAACTCATGTTCATTAGTCACTGTTAGTTTATGATTATGAAGTATTTGAAGACTCTGCTATGGTAATATCTATGTAGTGCACTATATTCTGCAAAATTAATTCCTTTTTATTTGAAGAAATATTCTTGGTATTTAGACATCCTTCTCCCCCTCCAAAAATGTTAATATAAATATGAAGAAAATAAATGCTTGTGTGCTTGTATATGCTTATAAGCTTGACCCGTACAATCTTCCTATAATAAAAGTCTTCTTTGCCCTTTATCGAACAGTATCAACAGGCAAACAGGAAAACAAAGAATATAAGTGAAAAATAAGAAGAGAAGGAGAGGAACAGAAAATAATGAATCCTGAAATTCTGTCAACTGGTTATCCCACAGGCAGAACAGGTTATTAATAGGTCTGATTAAAAGAATGCGCTGAGAGAATCTAGTAATGTATAATAGGTAGCATTTTATGTCCTACAACAGACAGCAGCATATTCCACTTCACTGAAAACATGGAGGAAGCACTACAGATCGGATGATAAAAATGCATTTTAGCTGTTATTCAAAGGAGATTTTTCAGATGTTGCTATTTCTAAGAGCAAGTGAATCATTTTCCTCCATGGGAGTTGAAGTGGCTTTCTGGTAACTGATGGTCTTTTGGTTTCCTCAAAAAGCTATGGCTCAGCTTTTCTGGAACTGAAGAGGCAAATTGTTTTTTTTTTTTTTTTTTTTTTTTTTTTTTTTGTACAATTAAAAATCTTAGTTTTTGTTGTAGAACATTTTAGAAACAAAGTTATTAAATAAGTAAGCAGGTAAACATGCAGCATTATCATTCAAGGCAGTCTCAGGGGGTCTTTGGTATCTGTGTCTTGTTGTCTATGGTGTCATCAGATCTATTGGAGTGTCACTTACCAGTTTCATAGCTATTGATTGAGACATTGTTTTCAGATCACCTGAATTGGAGCTTTGTTTGTAAGCATGGTGGGGAAATTCATTAGGCAGTTGTCAAAATAATGGTAATAATGTCATGGAAGATTGTAGGCCAGGACTGCACTTCTACTTTGATGATTTCTGTTTTAAGATGCCCATTTAAGTTTTGCCAGTCATGAATCTTTGAGGCACTGAGTATTCATAACTAAGTTTCTGACTTCACCTACATGTGGGTAATTTTTCAGAAATACTAAGCACCCCCAATTTTCTGTTAAGGTTGCAGCTCCCCAGGTGGTAGGAAGACAACATACTCTCAGAAAGGAAACCCGTTGCACAGAGAAAACGAACTGTTCTCTACCAGAAAATTTAACAGCATGTGGAAAGCTCATGCAAACAAGAATTACTGCAAATGAGGGGACAGATGGGCTTGGCAGTCTGTCCTTAAAATGTCATTTAGAGAAAAAAAAATACTTATAACTTGGAATACATGTGAATGAGGGTGGGAGATTCAAATATAAAAAATGGGGGATTTTATAAAAAGAAAAACTTTATGCAGTATTTCCTTTATTTTTTGTTAACTGATTGAAATGTTCTGAACTGCATCAAGTAAAACTGAACACAGTTATTGCTTTTTTTGTTCACTCTACTTAACAAAAAAATAGGCTATGCATATCATACTTAAAGTTTTCTTCATCTGACCTGAAAAGCAGGACAGTTAGTTGAGAAAAACTTCACCTTCAAATAGACACTGTCCAGCTCTGGATATCACTCTGTATACCTGATATTCAATCATGTGACTGAGCATAAGGAGTGATTAATCATAGCCAAGCCTTTATCCGAGCAACTCAGGACATCTGAACACTCTAGAAAATGGGAACACTCTAGAAAATGGCATTTTATATTCCTGTGGTAACTTTAGCTCTTGTTTCATCCATCCTCATACTGTGCAGTCTATAAGAAAATACCTATAGGGATTCCTGCCAGACAGCAAGATAAAGCAAAAACAACCCACTTTATCTGTCATGTATATGTGATATGCTGTTTTAAAATTGTTGTGCACAGTTTGTCTTGCAAAAATCAGCGTACTTCAGGAAAAATCCATTAGTATTTATGCTACAATGAAACCCATAACATTTCTTTTATTAAGAACTCAATAAAAACAACCCCAAACCAAGTAAACAAAAATAACAGAAATAAAAAAAAAAAAAAAAAAAAAAAAGAGAAAGGGAAAATGAAAAGAAATTTTCTTTTGTACTTCTAGGAATCAAAAATGAATATGAACTCACTGCCAGGGTGAGTTTTTGCTGGAGATCCCACATCAGTTTTGGCAATAAATAATAAATGGCACTGCTCAGTAAGAACTCATTATCAGTGCCTTCACAGCCAGGCATCCTTCATGATTATCAATAGCCCAATTTCTGTTTGGGAAAAGATGTTATTAAGATGGACTAGAAGATAGTCTAATAAGTCAAAGAACCTGGAGGCTGGGTGCCAAAGAGGTGATTTCCTCTGTATTGTAAGAACTTGATTATGTGACAGGATCACAAAAAAACAGTGAGGAGCTGCTTTGCATGGAAGGAATCAACAGGCAACTTCAGGGGCATGTGCCTGATCGATTCTAGAACATATAATCTCTGTATTATCTGCAGAGTAAGCCATGGCCCCATCCTTAAGCCTCCCTTTCACTTTACGTGCCTCAAAGAAGACAAGGATGCAGTAGACCTTGTGTAGCCTTTGATGGTAGATTGGCAATTCTGTCTGTCTGCCTTGGTTGTGCATACCCATTGCCTCGGTTGTGTATACACAGTATACCAGTTGTGTATGTAGTTGTCCACACTGTTGGTGAACAGAGACAGGGAGAAATATGAGCTGAAGTCACTGAATTTGGTATTGCATGAACAAAACACACTGAGGGTTATGAGAGCAATACAAGTTCAATACTGAGGTCTCTCACTGCTCTGTATATCACAGGCCATTTTTAATGGCTTGGTATTATGGATCCTGGTGGGAGGGATAGGGAATGGAATGAGGACATACCCCTGTTAGCCTCTCAAGTAAATCTCAACCTAGTTTTACTGCATTTTCTCAGATTTGTACAAAGCTTTTTTGCATTGATGTGTGTACTTGTATTAAATCTGTGCACCATGTGACTTTTAATAAAGCAATGAAACTTAAAATGAGACTCTGAACGGAATGGGAATTATTTTTTTATTTATTGTCTGGCATATTTATAATAAATTCCCACCAGAGAGCTTTGAAGTAGGAGCTACTGTCTGCAGAGTGGCTGTCAATAATTCTACACAGATAGACAGCTTTTAACTTAAGTCTTCTATTACTCAGAAAACTGAATTGAAGGCAAAATGCCCCACAAACTGTGTATTTATTTTCTGTGTGCAGGCAAAGCCATAACTAGGACAAATATAGCTGCATGTGTTCCTACCATTTGAATAGTAAATTAAAAAGTGAAAGAAAGTTTTTTCGCTTCAAGAAGTGAAAGAAACATTTTTGTCTTTCTCCTGTCTGCAAATGTGCTTATTGTGCCATTTCATCACCTTCCTGCTTATTCCTTAATAATGTACAGCCTGCACCAAAGCAAATCTGTGTACCTTTCTGCAGATGATTATTAATGAGAGGTTTGGATGGTCCATGTTTAAACATGACTAAATGTGTGCAAAGCTTTAAAAACTACAACTGCTGCTCAAACTGAGAATTTTCTAGATACTTTCTACGAGAAAAATGAAGTGAGACTGGTCAGACATGCATCTCCCTTACAAACTACAAAATGATAAGGAAAACAGAGCTCGTAATTGATAAGAATGTCAT
The DNA here is from genome assembly GCA_032273925.1 of Rhynchotus rufescens. Taxonomy (NCBI): domain Eukaryota; kingdom Metazoa; phylum Chordata; class Aves; order Tinamiformes; family Tinamidae; genus Rhynchotus; species Rhynchotus rufescens. Next base: position 12,033 of record JAVCKT010131228.1, read on the forward strand.
TAAAAAAGCCATACTAATAAATGAGAGACTGCAGCTAATGTAATACACAAATAACTTCTGCATATTTCTTAAACAGACCTCTGAGCTAGTCATCTTACAGTAAACTACATATTGGTGTGTATCTATAACTCCAGAATCACAGAATGGTTGAGTTGGAAGGGATCCCATTCAAATTCTTCAAATCTCTTTCATAGTAATAAGGAAACATTCAATATTCTCCTTTAACTCAGTATAGGTCATCTGTTTTTTAAAAGCATCTTCATGGTAATTTATGTCCTTGCTTGTTCCACAGAAGTGGAGATGTAGATAGATTCCTGCAGGAGAAGGGTAGAACATGCAGGAAGCATTGATAATATTGCTTTGGATCCCACCAGATATGATATGTAGCTAAAAAGTAAACATTTTATTTCTACTGCAGTTGCATTTGCTGTTTGTCTTGCAGCTGTCCTCCTGCACTGCAGAGCAGTTTGGGTGAGAGGAAGGACTGTAGAGTTATGTTACAATCTGGAAGCTGCTACATCCTGCTCTTTACATTCTTTGCAAGCCATGTGTACCACATTGTTCTCGTGACACAGAGGCTATTAGATACCACGGGAAGGATTTACATTTTTAAAATATGAACATTACCATATGTGTCCTAGCAGACTGTCTCGTATTCTTCCATCTGTGACACTTTCATGTTGCTGAACTGACAATGGTCATTTATAGCACTCTGGGTGACTGGAGGTCTGTCATAGTGGTGACCCTTGGTTCCATCAGTCTCTCATCTAGTACAAATCTTACTCATATTCACATGTTCTACTGGAATAAATTTGTTTAAGGTTTTATGTAGATAATGACTGTGATTCTTGATCTAGTTTGATGTTTCTTGTTGGGGAATGTAAAAGAGGTACGCAGGCTGTGAGCTACGGAAGGGAAGGACAAGAAATCCTGATTTAGTGGCAGGCATTTTTCTCAGAAAAGGCTCTGTGTTGTAATGACAGATCTTCCATTATCCTGAGTACGAAACTGCCATCTACTATTGTCTCAATAACCTATCGTCTTTGAAAATTTCAAAGATAAAACTGTTTTTCTGAATTGTGAAATGTAGCAGGTGTGGAGCTAGTGGAGTTCCAGCAGGATAAGGAAATTGGAGGAGTCTGATGGGAAGAGTTAATATCATTGCAACTTTCTATGCCTGTTAGTGTTGAATCAGTTAAAAATGCAATTGTCATCAACTTTACACGCTGGTGTTTGTTTTCAAGCATAGCTGATAGTTTCACATCATTTTTCAGTGTTACAGTTTAAAGGTTGTGATTTACACAGGATAGTTCTTAATAAAGTGAATGTATTTTTAAATGATTTGATTTTTGTTGAAGCACTCTGACACAGTCAGTTTCACCGTCTTATGACATCTTAAGTTGTTTAGTCAAGTGCATATGTCATTTTAACATAATGGGATAGAGAATAGAGTGAGGCTATTTGCTTTGGAAAATCAGAGGACTGTTTCAAATACCTTGTAGTTTTATAAAGAAGACTTTTTATTTAACCAGATCACAGCCTTTTGTCAGAAGACCCTAATAACCTGTATAATGTCCTGAATTTTGAAGTAAGATAATGGATCACAGGTGCCATGTGTCCTTCTGTTTGATATTCTGTTTGAAAGCAATGTGTTTTATCCTATTTCTAAATGTTTCTTTTGTCTTATTTTATGTGAATGGGCCAGTTGTGACATAGATTTGATTCTTCTGGGAATTCACAGACAATGAATTGCTTCAATTATATTGTTAATGGAAGTGCAATTGTATTCCTGGAGATGTGGTGAGTGGCGAGGGAAGAAGGAAGAACTACTTTCTTTCCATTCCTTAACCCCATACCTCTGGTACCTGACATAGAATCACAGAATCATAGAATCATAGAATGCTTAAGGTTGGAAGGGACCTCAGAGGTCATCTAGTCCAACCCATATTAAGCACCTGCTCAGTTATCTTGCTTCCCAGGTGCTCTATTCTAGAAGTAGGGTTGACGCAAATAGTCCCTTGTCTTGGAGTTCTCTTACTAAATTTGGAGAGGACTTAATATCCAGAGTGGCAGAGAAAAAGTAGAGTGTGGTAGATTCCATCTACTTTGGCGCATAAGGAAAAGGAAACTTCAGTAAACCAGGCACTGAACATTGGTTCCCAAAGCAGCCATACCTCTTTTGATCTCCTTACTTTAAAATCCAGATACCATCTCACCAAGTAATGCAACAGATATATATTAGTGCAGTATAATGGAGAATACTTCAGTACTTTGAAAGGGCAGAAGTACATGTGCCACTGATGTCAAGGGTAAGTGATCTAGCCTGTCTTCAGATGAAATTTCACTAATTTACCACTGGGATTATATAGCACAGCTGTTTCTGTCAGCCAAATAGAAGGGTGATAACAATTTCACACTACCAAGTGTGACCTTTGATAAATCTATTTGAAGCAGGTTTTAGAGAGGGGAGAGAGACAGTTAACACAAACTCCGATGTTGTGACCCTAGTAACACCAGTGGAAGGAAATACATAGTGAAAGTGTTGTTAGCTAAGACAATGCAAACTATATTTCTAAAATAGATGTAGATTTTGGTACTGTTGACCAAACACTTTCAAAATGTATTCCAACTCTATAAGCAGAGTTCAAAAGTTAGAGTAAGCAGTTCGAAGAATAGACCTGCATGGAGTGCTCTTTCAGTTTTTTGAAATTGATACCATGGGAATGGGGCCTATTCAGTAAGATCAGCATGCCTGAAGTTAATATCTCAGGCTTTCCAATCACTCTCTACCACTCTCCAATTCTCTGGGACAGATTGGAAGAAGTTTGCAGGTTTTGTCAGAAACTTTTTTATATAGATAGATATATATCCATCCCTTTGCAAAAGAAAAAATATTTTTTATGCAATGCAGTGTTTCCCCTAACTGTACACAGTATGTAGCCTATCATACAGGCTGTGCATAGATTTTCCCTGGGCATTTATAGTATTGCAGAGTTACTGTAGGCAGTGAAGTCAAATGCTCTAACTTTTTGCCATCACTACAGCACTCAGAAATGATGGAGCATAAGTAAGAATATCTTTGGGAATTTCATTTCCTTCCTGAATTGTGGTGAAAATCTCAGTCTGAATAATTTAACTCTCATGTCCTTTGGCTTCACAGACACTACTGCATTGTTCTGCAAAGACAGAATGTGGCACCCAGCAAGGGAGCTGAATCCGAGACCTAGAGAAACTCTTGTGTTTCTCTATGATAGTATAACTGGCAAGTTTACAGATGAAAAAAGTCAAGCATTTTTTATGCTTTCACATGCTGAGAGAGCAGCAGCTGTTGCCTGAAAACAGAAATTAGTGCCACAGTATACTTATACACAAAAATAAGTGGCCATGCTTGAAAAGTTTATTTTTCTCATTTTCAGTATGGGAAGGGTTTTACTAACATGTTTTAGAATGGAAGAAATTTTCCTAGAGCAAATCTCTCTATAAGATAATATTTTATCTAGCTGTCATTACAGATGTGATGGGTTTATTTTTCATGGCAAATTCATGTCAACTAAAATAAGATAATGCAAGTATACAGTTCCTTTGCCATGTCCCAGCTGTCTCAAGTAAGTCCCCAACTTACTTGACAAGTTTTCTCACTGTAATTTGGGGATGCTAACCTGGGATGCAGGCTGTATTATCCCTTTTGTAAAAATAATTCATGTCTTTGATTACGGTGTCATGACATGTCAGCTGTTAAGTTTTACATTATAGCTTTTAATTTAGTAGCCTTTGACCACTCTTTGGAAATCCTGAGCACTGGGTATCTAAGATGTAGACTGAATTTTCAGGTTACGTCATTCTCAAGAGTGAACTAGGAATTATTTTTTAAAAAATCCAGAGTTTTATGTAATTTTTGTACAACTTTATTAGATGCTTGAGTGTTTGGGAAAGTCTAAGCTGATTAGTATCCACAAGAAAACAGAACAGTAATTAGTCTAGATGAAGCTTTGACTTTTAAGGTAAACTATATTTAATTTTTCTTACTGTCCATTAGGCAACAAGAAAGTCAAAAGGTAACTAAGTTGCCTCATGAAATAGCACAGGAACCCTGTGCTACAAAAATAGCTTGACTGCGCTTGTGGTTCATTCTTCACTGTCATTGAAATTGTGACACAAGTGGTTCATCTCTTTCAGTATTATCTCTCAGGTACTTTAGTACCTGGCTGCATAGGGATTTCACCACTCGCAGACCTCTCCAAGTCGTAGCATTTTCATGGAAAAGGGGACCTAGCAGGTCTTTCCTCTGCCTATTCAAGGCAGAAAAAAACATCTGCTGGGGTTTTGGGAAGTTTAGAACTGTTGAGACTGCTTTAACTTCAGTGTAGACCTGAGCAACTGAATAGGAGGCAGGAGGCAGTGAAGAACCAGGCTGTGTTCTGCACTGTCACAGTGCAGCTGAACTTTAAACATATGTGGGGTTTGGGCAGAAGAGAAGCTTTGATTTTTCTTTTGAGATTGCTCTAATTAATGCAAGTCTTTTAATAGTATTATATCAAAAAGTGACCAGTCTCCTTCCAGTTCTTCCCACTGAGATCTCACTAGGATTTTGCATGCTCTTTGAAGAAAAGCTAGCATGCTTCATGTACACTAATGAGAAGCCCTTCTGTTAGATATGAACAGGTCTTCTATACTGGCTGTGGGCAACACTCATTTTCCTTTCTGTCTCAAGTAAAGCAGAATCAAGCCTAACTGTGTTTTAATGGGATACCACAAAGTGAACCGTGCATCTGAGCCTGGGACTGGTGTCCATCCTGAGCACTGGGCCAGTCAGATTTGTGAGGATGTTAAACCTAGCTAGAGATTTGCTTAGGCTGCTCAAACACTTTGTAGAGCTTTGCATAAGAGTGGAAGTGTAAAACTGCATGCTGGCCAAATGTCAACGAGATTCTTATTTACCAGGTACTGTAATTCCTCTTGCAGTTGTTCTTCACTCTTTGCTCTAAACTGTTGTGTACTGTTGCTAGGTGCTGCTAAGTGTTTATTAGGTTTTGCCTCTGTGGGGAATTGTAGAAGTGATAACTGCAGAATAGCGTTGGAATCTAATAAAACTGTAATTCCAAAATGAGCTCTGCTTTCTCTAGATTATTACTTTTTCAGAAATTCCTCCTTTGGGATTAAAAAAAAAGGTTGAGTCAGAAAGGAATAAGGACAATTGATGCTGGTTTAGATACAAAATATGCTATTCAAAGGATATCACTTGGCAAAGAAGATGTTCCTTCCCCGTTTCCCAGAATATTTTGCCTGTCCTTTTTCTTAGCCTAGAATGCTTGGAGGTACACAGCTGTAGAGTCAGGATGTAATGGGGACAGATATCCCCAGCAATAAAACATGAAAGCAATATTGACAAAAAGTAATGAAAATAATAACCCTTAGGTTATGGTCCAGCTAAAAATTGTTCTTTCCATTTCATGTGAGTTATATGCCTAAAGATAGGTGATAATAAGCACTGGGAGAGTCACCGGTACAAATGTAGATGCCTTTTTGTATGTACATCTGCAACTTCTGTATAAAACCCAGTATCTAGAGGCTAGTTATTAACCATACCAAAATTGACAGCAATTGGCCCTTGCATTCTTTAATATCTTTTACATCAGACCTGAGTATGATTTTTTCTTTTCTGCTCCACAAGTTGAGATCTAGTTGTTTAATTTCCCTAAGACTTTTGCTAAGCTGACCTTCCTGTTGGCATTCCGACATGAAAGAGCCTGATTTGACCTTTTTATTCTTGTTGTTATTGATTCTTTACAGATAAACAATGGAACTGACAAAGAAAATACATTTTGCTAGATTCGCAAAAAAAACATTTCCCCTTTGACTCAAGCCTGGGGCATTCAGGATAGAAGAAAACATGTCATGTATAAATTTTTTTTTTCTTGTTTTCTTTTTTTTTTCTCCTTCAGCACAGGATACATGTTTTTATTGTGGCTGTTTTAACAAAGCTAAAAGACAGCAAACACAATCTTACTGTTGCAAACCCCAAGGAAAAAGGAATCAGGGGTTTCTTCTCAACAAAATGGCTTGATTTACAACACTTATTCAAGTACCATGTTTGTTGTTGCAGAACTGTTGAGCCAGACATATGGGTAGGATCCCATAGGGAAACAGGAGCCACATCTGTATTTTTCACTGAGATTGGCTAGGTTAAACTAAAATATCGTATAACAATATAGTTATTCTAGCCACAGTAATTACATAAGCAGAGGAATCGACCATGCATGGAAAACACTAAAATATAATTGAAAATAATTCAAACTTGAATAACAAATATGCGGTGAACAGAGGAATGGAAATGAGAAAGCTTTGAAGTTCATGAGAAAAAATGGTGCTTACCACTTTGCAGTGCACAGACATAGTTAATGGGGAAGATCTTTAGAACAGTTCTGGATGTGGAGGTGCTTCGGAAAGCTTTCGGAAGCTGCTCAGCAGCTGGATTTTGGATATTCCTGGATATATTTGCAAAAATAATACACCAGAAGGGAGAGAGGGAACTACCTTTTGCAATATGGTAAAACTCAATGGTTACAGCAGAGGCTAGTAAATCTGAAGTCTTACTATACATGTGTTTCTCTTCAGCTTGCATTCATACAGTATGTAATAAAAATCAGCTGTGTATGCCACAAGCTAATCGACATGGAGATAGATGCGTGTTGCAGTTTTTTTGTACATGCTTTTTTGCATGTGATTTACATTACTGTGATTTATATTGGTCGTGTTATACAAGTATGTTGAACAGACAAAAGAGTTTTCCCTTTTAACATTTAATCAGTTAAAGGCTTTTATGTCAGGAGAGTATTACAGATTACTTTAGTTCCTGTGATCTGAGCTTCTGGGGCGCTATCCTGCAAGGTTTATTTCCCTTAATTCTCATTGATTTCTGTAATGAAGGCCAAGAAATACCTGTGGGTTGCCAGAAATGTGAGAAACCTTGAAAACAGTGTCAGGGAGAGAAACAAAGAAGGTGTAACAGAAGGTCTTATCAATTCATTCTACAAGGTGAAGTTTTGTTTTTTGAGCAAAAATAATT
>JAVCKT010131282.1:0-19085 GCA_032273925.1 Rhynchotus rufescens
GGTAAAAAAAAAAAAAAAAAAAAAAAAGGATGTTCTTGTATCCAAGACATAAGAATAGGATCTTATCCAAAGATTTCCACATGTGGGAATTGTGAGTTACATTAGTGCACATAATAGAAATGCACATATTGTAAATGTTACTGCTTAGAGACAGAAAACTGTAATACTTGAGTCTTTTGGGCAGAATATCAGCTGCTGTTAATCACCAAAACTCCACCAGTTTTAGTGGAGCTGTGCCCATTTAGAGCAATTGAAAATAATTCCCTTTGGCACTGAGCTTTTCCTTAGATGCTGCCTACCTGCAGTAGTAGCCAGAGCATTGTAGGTGCTGGTGTACATGTCCAATACTACTTTTGAAGGGATAAACTTCTAAGTTCTTTGCAGGTCAAGATGGTGGCATGTTCTGAGGAGGGCAGCAAACTGGACTAAAGGGATACCATCACCTAGTGGCCCACATCTTACTCTTCTAAAGATGAAGAGTAAAGCAGGAGTACTTTTATAAAAGAGTTTTCTGTAGCATGATATTGATCCCTGGAGATCAATTTGCCTTAATGCTCGTGCGGTATTTATGAGAAACACACCACCATCCAAATGTGCTTAAACCGCTGCATTTCTCTCCCTTTCCTCCCTCTCCCCAAGTCAGGTTAAGCATTTCTCCAGCAATTTTTTGAGTGATTGAGGCTTCCTGCCGCTGTTAACTTTCCATGAGACGAGACCGTTTAGTGCTTTCAAGAGTAAAGAAATGAGGAATTCTACCACTGATGATGAGCTGTTCATATGCACTAGCCAATTTTTATGGCTTGTGTACACATTAAGTGATGCTACACAGAAGGACAAGCCTACAGATGGCAAGACTCAGGGTCATTGCCTTCCAGGGTAATCACACTCAGCACAGTGCAATGAACCAGCTGTGCTGCCAGGGCCAGCAGCACAGCAACTCCATATGCACAGCTCTTAACAGCAGTCATACAGTTGCTATGCAGTCAACTTCATCTACCCGATGAGAATCAACTCTTATGACTTCCAGAATTATTTTAAAATCTACATGCACAAACTTAGCAGTTCCCCATTTATCTTCAGTCAGAGAGAGGAAAATTTCTTTCATGTATATTAAACATTGTATAAATTATGAGATGTATGGAAAATAGCTTGAAATAATATTCATAGGAGGCACCTCAAGAGGTATTTCAAAATCTCACTGTAAACTTAAAACATCTGTAAACTTAAATATCTTAAATCCTGTCATAAAAAAAATCCTGGCTAAAAGGCAAAGTCTTAGAAATTCATTAGAAAACAATCTTTCTCTCACAGTAGTTGCAAAGATATAAGAATCAGGACATCTGCAACCATCGGATGTCCATAATAGATATTATATTACAGCAAATACAGAAATTGCTCGGAGTCTGGCAGGGACCACTAGTACACAGTCACATCTACCCCTTTTATATCTAGAAACATGCAAGTTATTTACAGAGAATGTAGCCAGACCAAATTAATAAGCCTGCATCCAAGCAATAAGATTTTATGACAGAGTAACTTTTTCATTATTATTGTATTTCATGGAATGTATATGGCACAGAAAACAGATTATGAAAGATGGGGAGAAATCTCACAAGGCTGGCTCTACTTTCTCTATATAATTCACAGGATTATCTTTTATATGATATTTTAATCCTTTTAGCACAATTCCAGTAACAGTAAATTGAAGATGTCACAAGATTTATTAGCACCTGCGACAAATTAGGGTCTATACCCAGCACACCTGAGGTCACACCTAGTCACATTCTATACAGCCGTCACAAAAATGGCTCTACAGTCACCACAGCTTCTGCATCTTGTGACTTGAAATGCACACAGCAGCACATACTAATTCTTAAGAGAGAAAACATACATATACTCTTGCAATTCAATGTTAATAACAAAACATTAATACAAAAGTGAACAAAGCATTTGCTTCATGCTAGGCAATTACTTTTGAAATGAAATCCCTTATTTATAGACTCTCATGTACCAAAAATATTACAGACTTATTGATAGAGTTTGTGCTTTTTCTTTTCTTGTTGCTTCTGTCTTGCCTCTGAGTCTAAATTTCTTTGCCAAATGACCTACTCTGGATGAATTTCCTTTAGTTTTGGTCCATTGTAATGACAGCAGTTTTAGATAGTTTCCATCATCTGGAAATTTTTACCAGTTGACAGAATTATCAGTTATTAATACAATCATGGAACTACGCTTCCATAGCTCTGCTGACATAACACTGTTATATTTATGCAAGAATTTCTACTTAAAGTATTTTTAGTAGAGATAACAAAGGGAGTAAATTTACGGCAAAAATGTTCTCACTTTTAAAGATACTGTTTGACAGTATCTTTACTGTCAGTTTACTGACAGTTCACATTTACATAACTTCAGTCATTACAAATTACATGAATTGCATTTGGCCATCTGCTCATTCCTCCTATAATTCATTACACACATCTGTTCTTGTAGTTAGTGGCGTGAGTGATGTCTAATCTTGCATTTTGGAAAAATAGAAAGGAAGAAAAAGCTTTTAAATCCAAAACAAAATTGAAGGGACCAAATTAATTTGAGAAAAGGAAAGACAAATTTTCAGTAGGGAGCTATTTTAAATCACATCTTTTCCTTAATTTTAAGCTAACATTTTTGATAGGCAACTATAATGACATTTTGTTTTAGAGGTTTTTGTTTGAGAAACTATATCACTTATAACCTTATTCCTATAAATAAGCTGCTCAGAATAGTGTTTATTATAAGGAGTAGCCTAATTCCTTGTTTTAATTTTTTCGTGCTGTCAGAGAGTCTACGAGAAGAGGTAGTCCTATGTGATATTCATGTTCACAATGTATTTTACTCTAACAGTGTAATTTCTTTAGCATTTAATGTTTCCTTTGCTTGTGATTTTTTTTCTATTAGCTGCAAGATGTCATGCTTAATCACCAGAGACAATCTGGGTGTTACCCTGAACACGGACTCAGCTGCTCAAAGTAAATATAAGGACTATCATCTAAAGATCAAAGGTGTTTCAGTGCACTTAGAATTGGTCACCAAGAGTTTGGTTTACCTCCCAAAGATAGATTTGTCTTATACCACTCTTCACCCAACAGAGCCTCGGTACTGCCCTGGTTGGCAGGAGTACTAAATCTGCACAAAACCTCCATGAAGTTCAAAAGCTACAGACTGCTCATTACACACATAACATGGAATATGTAGGTGTGAGCAATAGAGTTGATATAAAGCATGCCATTAAAAAATTATGAAAAAATTAATAGGAGAGCTTGCCTTAGTCACATCCATGAGTTCTTATTTCTACTTAATAAAAAGCTACAAGTTTATTTGCATCTTAGTGATACACATAAATTATGTTTTTATCTTGAAATCCACTCAGTAAATAATTTGTAACAGAAAGTATGGGTGAAAAGTTTTTTAACTGAAAAAATATCCAGGAGACTGAAGAATGTTTGTAATCTAAATCTTAAAATATCCATGAAAATAAAACAGAGGAATGGATATTGTTTACTTTAAAAACATTTTCTTTTCAAGAAATACATTCTGGAACTAATTTACTAAAACAATGTGACCTTCTCTCATTTTTTCCTTTTTGGAAACAGAATAAGAATTTTCAAATAGAAAAAACATGCTCCACTGAACTAGGGGACAAGACAAAAGGATTAAAAGGAAAAATACTCTCCAGTGTATCTTATGATGTCAAATATTTTCCAAAACCTAAACCCAAAGCTAACCAAATCCAGACTATTTAGATCTATGCACTAATCTGCTGCTTCAAACAAATGGAGCAGATAACTGAAGGTACTGTGTTAACCTCATAAAAAGAAAACTTTTTGACATTTTTTTCTCCCATCAATATTTCATAATTTCCATTCAGAAAGAGGTAATGTGACCATCTATGTCTCACCTCCTTCACAGCAGAAACCATAATACTTCTTTTGTTTGTGAGACTTTTTTGGTACTGGGGGCTTATTATAGATCAAATCATAATGCATATTATTTCTTATCCAATCTTGACTTATATTTAAGGCTGCTTTAGGTTTTTCAATTGCTTAAGTCATGCTGTTCTAACTTTTTAAGGACCCTTACTACTAAAAGTTGACACATTCTTCCTAGCCTGGATTTGTCTTATTCAGCATCCAGAATACTGACATCTTGTTAAGGCTTTTCTGATATGTATGTTAAACGTAACTTCAAAAATCTTACACATGCAAGCACAGACATAACATTGCAAGTATCTCTTCTTTTCTTTTTTCCTCTTGATTGAAATATGTTGGTATTTAAGACGTTCCCCAAATCCCCAATTGCACCTGTCATTTTTTTTCTGAACACTTTTGATGTTGAAATATTTTGTTATCCTTTTCAGATTACTGATACTGATAATGACAAGGCAAATAATCAACTAATCTCAACAACAGTATAGACAGACATAATACAGCCTTCATACTTTTATTTGGTAGCCCCCTAATTATAGCCACCATGTTCTTTGTTAGCTAAAATCTAGTAGTATGTTTTAGTCCTCTGCCATCACCTTAAGATCCTTCCAGTGCCCCTTTACTTCCGGGCACCAGTTTCTATATTGTAACATAGCTAACATTCTTTGCTGCTTAAGCAGCCCTCCATTCAGATACACAAGTTCATATTTTCTAATAGGCTCACTTGAGGAAATGTCATGAAGAAAACATCCCAATAAATGAAATATCCACGTATGTTTTGATTTCTCCACTAACCTCCAAACTCTTGCAAAATTCATCACCCATATATACAAATTATCAGCAAAGAAATACTGACATTAAATAGAACCTACAAACATCTTCATATAGGCAGACATGGCTAATTTGTTGTAAATCTATTTAACCTGCACTGACTTGCTTTAATGTAGTGTTGTTTTAGCACAACCTATGTTTCAAGTTAGGAACTAAAATCTGTTTTCTCGCTCAAATAATACACCTATTTTCCTTATCCTAGTTCCAAATTGTTCAAACATTAGTAATGCTCTGAATGGTATTTGTTCAATATCATTCACTACCACCTACTACTCTATAGCAGTAGCCTGTTATGGCTGTGTTCACAGATAACCTTATAACTTGCACCAATTTCTACTAGATATCTTTTGTATAGATTTCTCCAGCAATTCAAGCAGATTAAAGCACAATTAATGTTTAGAGCTCCACTCCAAAATCAATTAATTTGGTCTGTATAAAATCATTATTTATCAAAATAGAAGCATTCATATTGGATGGATGCTGTTGACAGATCATCATGAGGAACACAAAAGGCCCATTATTTTCATAGCAGTTTTAGATTGTCTCTAAGTGTTTTTGTCAAGCAACTTTGTGTTTGAAACTAGAGTTAATGCTGCTGTGACTCACCAGCTATGTTGTATCACTATTGATCTTGGAGACTGACATTATTTCCTTCACATTTTTAATGAATATATAATTTATCGAAAGAACCTTTCCTGCTTTAAGAGGAGCAAAGAGGCAAGCAATTGTGAGATATCAGCTTCATGCAGAGCTTGAGTATCACTTAAAGCTCTATCTTCCACATATAACTGATACAGTTCACATTATATTTTTCCCCCAGCCAAACAGAACAGTTAACATTAAATTAATACAGAATATCAAGCACACAAAATAGCACTACTCGGTTTGTCCCAGAAGGATTGAGAGGGCATGATGCCAAAAGCAGGCAGCTGTTTAGCTGAGGAATGGGTTCTACAACTGCACTTTTACTAGAAAAAAAAAAAATGTTTCTGCCCTGCTTTTATAAAGAAAAAAAAAAAGGCAGACGAAAACCTTATGCTAAAACAGATCTCATAAGATTCACAAACAACAGATTTCAGTCTCAGATAGAACTTTCACAAAATAACCAAATGAGGACCCTAACTCTATCTATGACCAGAACTTTGCCAGCAAAAAGCTCCTACTGCTTCATTTTAATTGATTATCAAGCTCTTGATTCCATACCTCAACAGTAAGTTACTTTGAAGTTTAGCTAGGCTCAATACACTACAAAGTTGGTTGACATTGGCATTAGCAATATAATTTAAATGAGCAATCTTTTGTGAGTGCAGAAGTCCCATCCAGCTTCCCAGCTATGCACCAGATGTACTCTTAGGAGGCTGTAGACAAATGTGCCAATTCCACCTGCCATCTGAGCTGTTGGGCACAGCAATGCATGGTCTGCAGCTCAGCTTCTCTAAACTCAGCACTAGTTTAGAGGATACTACACAGATTTGGAATCTAACTTTAGTATATGTAGTAGATTACTCATTAGTGGCTCCTACCAAAGTTAAATTGTAAATACTTTAGCAACTTCAAAAACAAGATTTGTACTTTTTCAAGTTGATCCATAAACAACAACCATGTTGTAAACTCCCTGAAGATGCTTAGAAAATAAATTTGCATTTTGAAAACAAATTGAAGGAAGACAAAATCATTAGCCTAAAAGTTTTTTGAGATTATATTAAACATATATAAGATCTAGTATGAACATTTCAAAATGTCAATATATGACACCAAGCATCTAATTCTGCAGACCTAAACAAAATGTTACAACTTCTTGAAGCTGCCAATATTTCCTAACAATAAAAATGCATCTCTAGACATCCTTCTTTTAAAATTATGATTTATATGCTGTGCAGTTGTGGACACCAAGCTCTGATCACTAACATCAATGTAAATGGTACAAAAGCAATCAATAAGTGCATTGTTTCTTCTGAAAATTAATCTCATCAGGGAGGATGTTAGGAGAGGATGTTACCCAAAGGATATCCTATCTATTGTTTATAATAGATGCCTTTAGAAGTCTTTGTTCAGATTATAAACAAAATTAATATTTTAAATTCAGTAGATATATTCATGAAAATCTGAACAACACAGGGTATAAGTGTTTGCACTAAAGGCTCTGAATGTATACTTTTAAACTGATGTCACATTTTATGCTGTGTTCCTTGGGAAAGCACACGGCATTCTCCAACATCTATTTAAACTCACTTCAAAACTTCAGTCAAAAGGAAGTATTACTGCATTCTTCAAATGTAATCTTGAAGGATGTTTACACCACTCATTCACAAGTGCTAGAAAGAAGCTAAGACAAAGCCCGTATTTCTTTCCTTAAATGAAAAGTCTGATTTTTTTTTCTTCTTAAGATGCTGACTGGGCTGGGGAAAGGAATATATACCAACATCTGTGAGTTGTGTCAACAGAATAAATTTAAACATGGCTCTAACTTTTCCTTAAGTCAGAAAATACATCCTCAATGAACAATGATGAAAATAAAATATAATCAATTAATATTTAACTAGCTTTCTGAATCTGCATTGCCAGATTAGAAAATGCAATAGAAATACAAATGAAAGTTTTTGTTGTTGTTTTCTTTTGCTTTTGCTTTACAAAAATCCCACAGAACATCCTATAACATCAAGGTATAAGTTTGATTTACTGAAAGCAAGGCCTGCTTAAGGCTTTGATCAGGTTGCTCGAGGCCATCTCCAGACCAGTTAGAATAGATACAAGAAGGAAAATTTTGTAGCCACTCTGAAAAATCTACTCTAGGAACTGCCACCTATATTGTGAAAGAGAATGCCTAAATGTAATTTTCTTTCTTCCAACTTACATCTATTGCCTCTTGTCATTATCCCAGTGCACCTCTTCTATGCCTTCTCACTATGTAAAGAGAGCAACTAGAAAAAAAAATGAAAAAAACTGCTTTCTCACACCCTCTTCTCATACATTATGCTCTCCAGCTTCTGACTATACTGGACTTGCCCTAGTGTGTGTTTTGTTATGGGAAGCCAGAAACTAGATTCAGCTTTTCTAAACATGCTTCCCACAAAAACTGTGTGTCATTCTGCATGAAGATATTTGTCTTTGGTGGATATAGATTTATACTTTTTAAAAATCTAATATTTGACAATCACCAAAACATCACATTGCAGCAGAAAAATGCTCTAAAGGAAATAGCCCTATGCTACAGAAAAAAAGAATTGTTTGAATAAATGGGACAGCAAATTAAACAGGTCAGTAGGAACATTTCTTTTTTAAAAAGTGCCTTTAATCTACTAAACTTCTCAGCTATATACAGAGGTATCTTCTTTGTTGAAGAAAAGCTAAATTCAGCAAACACAAATTATGGCAATTTTGTTGTTGTTGTGGTTGCAAGCAACAAATAACATTTCCCATTCAAGTTCATGTATGCCTCAAATATCAATCCTGTGCTAGAACAGTAGGGTGCAGAATTCCCCATTACTCATGCCAGGTGTTAGGAAAAAACACAAACAATTTAAAGATACTTAGGTTCCTCTGTAAAAATCTAATTCTGGAGGAAAAAAAAAAAAAAGATAAAAAAAAATAGAATGCTTTTTAAGAGATTGCTTTAACCAAGTAAAAGATAGTTGGGCCAATCATATATTTTTTTTTTCAATTAAAAATACAAGGAAGCCCCAACTTAAGCTCTAGTGTAGTTGTATAAAATTCAGTATATGAAACACATAGAAGGAAGATGGGAAAAATATATATATGGGAAAACATTTAAATAAGGAAAGATTTAAAACTTAGTAGTTACAATAATAGCTTTACATAGAAAAAGAATTTTCTTCTTTCTACTGTTTGTCATCTGACTAAATATCTTCTCCTATTCATAACTTTTCATCAAGTTAGCATCACTATATTTCATTTTGCATTTATAATTGTGGGGTGTCCTATTTTTTGAGTCCGCACATCTGATGCATGCTAAATAGCTGGGACTTTCCCCTATTTATTGCCTCAGACAACATTTAGAAGTCATAAAATATGTACAAAGTAAATTGTGTTTACAAGGGATCAGAGAAGTGAGGATGGTGGGAATACTTTCAGCTTTAGCTGATAACTCATTAAGGCTCCAACTTCACCATCCTATCTTGACCTCTCTAATGAAAACATCCTGCTACATGCTACAGGTTCCTATATGCTTTGATAACCGGGATTTGCCCTTGGAAAGAAGATATACAAGAGACAGGGTAAATATGCTCAATCAAAGGTAATAAAGCTGTAATTAAACTGTAGTTAATCATAGAATCACAAAATCACAGAATCCTTAAGGTTGGAAGGGACCTTTAGAGATTATCTAGTCCAACCCCCCTGCACACACAGGGTCACCTAGAGCACGTGGCACAGGATTGACTCCAAGTGGATTTTGAAGATCCAGAAGATTTGAAGATCAGAGAAGGAGACTTCACAACCTCTATTGGCAACCTGTGCCAGTGCTTCATCACCTTCATTGGCAAGAATTTTTTCCTTAAGTTCCTGTGGAATTTTTGGTGCTTCAGTTTGTGGCCATTTAGTGGTGATGGTGGTCCTATCAGTGGTGACTGAAAAGAGACCAGCCTCATCCTCCTCACTCCCTCCCTTGAGATATTTATATCCACTAATCAGATCCCCCGTCAGCCTACTCTTCTTCAGGCTGAACAGGCCCAGCTCTCTCAGCCTTTCCTGGTCTCTGAATGTAAATAACACTGTGAAAGTAAATAAATGTAAATAACACAGTAAAATGCTAGCAAGACTAATTGACATTCACAGTATAATTAAGAATGAAGACACCAAAACATCACAAAAAAAATAAGGAATATATATTGTCTTCATTTGTGGGAGCACTAGTTTAGTAGATAAAATTCCTAAAGTCCAATTTCAGTAAATGCTATTTCATTTCCTACTGAACACACAGAGAAGACGCTGAGCATACATCCAATAGCTTTTTTATTTTTCTCTAAATTATGTTACTACTGGCTTTTTAACCAGGGAATTTCCCAGCTTTAAAATTAGTTCCCCTAAGAGAAACATTCAGAAATAAATTGCTTGGTAAATCAGATATTTGGCAACCAAAATAGTCCTTTAGATTAGGAAGGCATTGTCCTTTTAAGAGAGATAAATCACACATGCACTGAGTAGATACATCTGTTATCTGACCAGAAAGCAACAGGAAAAGTTAACGTAAGAGCTATGAACTCCTTCAGAGAGAAACCAGCTGGTATTGTGCATGAAAAAACTCAGGCAACTAACACGATGGGAATGAGCTTGGCTGCTTTCATTGAGACATGTTTATTTCAAAACTCCAAACACTTGGGCAGCTTTTAGTTTGCTGGTACAACCCCATCTTATGCAATTAAGACAGGAGGTCAGAAAAAAGTTACCAAAACACATGTTCTCAGTGAATTTCTGGCTTACCAATACTAGGATTGCCAGAAGACTAAGTAGCTGCTGTTTGCAGTGATCTTATTAAAATATAAAAACTACTGTCTCACCAACCAAACCAGGCATGATTTTCAGTAGCATAAGGAAGTAACAGCAGTTATTAATGCAGATCTATTGAAAACACTCTATGTCAAGCTGATAAAACTCCATCTGAAGTCAGAATGTACGCAATGATATAACTGGTCCCCTTTTATCTCAGATCATTTTCTATCTATTTGTCATTGAAAAATTAGTTTTCCCTTGCCCTGGTCTTGCATACTATGCTGTGGGAACAGCAGTTTGTTCATTTAATTAATTGAAAACATTCGACATTAATTCTTTTATTATTCACAGCAGTTGGTGATTGGTGTAAACAACGGCTCATGGCATATAATGCAAGAAACTTGGGGTTCAGTTCCTAGCTCTGTCAAAATCTCCTTTTGCCCTTAAAAATATCTCAGAGAGGCTAACCAGAACAATAACACTGCTGCTCACAAGGTACCTAACCGCTACTAAAGGTTACTGATTTTGGGGTTGTGCTAACATTTTCATACACAATCATGCAACATACCATTAAAAAAATGTGGGTTTTTTTTGTTGTTCAACACTTTCATTTTCTGACCATCAGACTGATTCCTAGAAATTGATTCAAGAGCATCTCTTTCACTAGTATCTCTATTCTTTTTAATTGTTCAAAATAAAAACATACTGCTGCAATGACAAAATAAGAATCAAAAGTCACAATAAAAAGTAAACTAAACTAATCAGGAGAGTCAGGAGAGGAAAAAAGTCAGCTCAGACTATGAGAGAGAAAACATTTAAATCTTTTTCTGGGAGCGAATACTAATGAGAGTGCAAAAACAAAGACAAATTATAGTAGAACTACATTGATTACTGACGAAGACTTTCATATAGTTTATACAGAAATTATGCATAACATCTAGCAAAATAATTGCATTTCACAAGCTCCCCTGAAATCCCTCTTAATAAAAATGAAAACATGAATGGTTTACTATACATACATTCCCACTAAGCTGGAAAGTATGCCTTGGTGACTTCAATATAGCTCTGCCTTTATGGACAAAAAAGTGGATTTGGCTTCTCTGCAGATACACAAATTTTATTTAAATAAAAAGCACATGGCATCTTGCCAGGATTAAAAAGCTTATTCTTATCTCAGAAAATATCTGAGCTAGAACCATCATGAATCCACTGCAACTGCAGAAGAGCAGGCCTATGTAGAAGCATCCCAAGTGTCTTACATTACACAACACAGTCCAGGGGAAGCAACAAGAAGCAACAAGATGGCCAGGACTTCCTGCCAAGATGTCACCTCAGTGTGATGACCATTAGTGAGGTCATCACCTCACTGATGCACGGTGATGCATTGGTGATCTGTCTACTTAATGGGGTAGCAGATGGGAAGACTGGAGGTCATTATCAGGCAAAGTTCCTTCCTCCTCCCAGAAAATAAATCAGTCCAACTACATTTACTGGACTAAATTAAGTGGACTAAATTTAGTTCACTTCTACAGCTAAACTCAGTGAAATGTGAAACACAATCTGTAGGAGACTTGCTCATCTGTGAAGAACGCTTGACTATCCTCTCAAAACACTGATTTTTTTTTTAACTAAAGAATCAATAGTCTTTCAGAAAAACCAATTACATACGACTGCCTTCTGAAAACATCCTTTGATCAGGGAACACAGCCATATATTTCCTTCTTTTTTTTTACTCTGTGCTTGTAAAGTTCTTAACACAACAAGCAACCGTGACTGGCAGTTTGAGGCATTACTTTGTATGTATAAGCTAAAAGAGTTACTGTTCTCTGAAGGAGAATATATCAGCAGTGGAAGAAAAAGCAATGTAAAAATGGCCATATATATAAAATGGTCAAGAGGTGATTGACTCTTCTCAGTACACCAGGCAAATTGTTACATATAGTCAGCTAGCAAATGAAAACTAATAGAGTAACAAAAATCAAGATGCAGTATTAGATACTCCAACTAAAAGTTACAGAACATAGTATTTTCAAATTGCTGATTCACAAATGGTCCTTATTCTACAAAAGTTTTTAAAATATGGAATATAAATTTCTGTAGCTGGACCAAAAGGGAAAACCTAACATAGACCTATAAAAGAAAGGAAAAATGATTCTGAAGATCTGAAGTGTCAGAATAATAACAATAAGAAAAAAGACCGTTTCTGTTTTCTACTTTCCATAGCTTAGGTTTTTTTGTCACAGCTAAGATACCTCCTCTTTCTCAGTCAATTCTCTTTCAGATCAAAAATATAAAAACAGAAGCCTTTTACACATGTAGACATTTAGCACACTACTATCTTTATATAGAGAGGCAGTAAATAGGTTCTCTATTACAAAAAGTTACAAACAATAATGCATAAAAGCCAACTCAATTATTTTTTCTCCTCCCATTTGCTTCTGCACTGAATTGTTAATAGAAGGGTGGAATAAGATGAGTGGTCTACCAACACAAAAATATCTTCCTAAAATAGAAGTCATTTTATTTCCCTTCAATATATGAAGTGCATCAGAAAAGCTACTTAAAGTCTTTCTTATATCATATTTTTGCAGAATGCACCGAAAAGATGAAGACAAATTTAGAGAAAAATATGAATCCTGATAAGCAAGCGATATGGAAGCTGATAACAAATAAACATCATAAGTAATTAGGCTCAGACTGCTAAAGTCCCAATGAAGATATATACTTATGCACACATCTTGGTGCATGTAAAAGTGTGAAAGAGAAGAAAAACACAACTGCAGATGAATTACTTAAGCATTAAGAAACTTTTCCTCTTCTTTGCACTAAATAAAATAAACCTTAAGAGTACTTCTGTGTTGGGAAGTGGGTGGTTATTTACATTTTTGTGGTTATGCACCATTTGCCTTCAACACAAGATAATAAGCCTTAGCATACATAGATGATTACCTTATCCCTATATTATCTGTAGTGGAAGATCCCTGAGCAAACTTTTCCTTATCCCTGCCTAAGTTTTCTGATCGAGGTAGCAACTTAATTTGACTTGTAATAGTGCCTGGCCACCAAAAGGTGTGTAATATAGGCAATCAGGTCAAGGTCTTCAAGGAATAAGTGCAAATCCAAGTGAGCCATTCTTCCCTGTTATTTCTACTCGATGGAAAACAATTGTCTCCAGGAGAAGAGAAGCCACAGACACTATAGGAATACATCTCTGCTTTGTGTATGATTATACACTAACTGTACACATACCCATTCTGAACTCTTCCACTTTATCCTTCACATGTAAGCCATTAGGCAGAAAAAAAGATGCAAGTTAGTATCTTCTGTTTGTAAGAAACAGCCTAAATTTTGGACCAGTATTAATCACATGATATAAATAAAGCTAATGTTACAGAGGTTAATGTTACAGGGTACAGCATGTTTCTGAGGAAAATGCTATCAGTGAACTAGAATGGCTAAAAGTTTCCATGAACTGGTGAAATTTCTTTCTTGTATTACTAAAAGACACATATTCTTATTGAAAACTCAAAAACATATCCAGAAAACTAGGTATAATATGTTTACAATAATATTGCATGTTTATTTGGAGAGTCTGAAAGTATCATCTATTATTAAGGTTTTTGCTGAAACCACCTTTTCAGTTATTTATAACATTCCCAAGACTTAAGCACATAAACTGATTTTTTTTCCAAGCGGGCATCCGCCTTGAACTTGCTTCGGAAAACGTCAATCAAGAATATTAAGAATCCACAAAAAGGCTGAAGAAGGGAAAAATATGTTTGTAAGAGTACCACAGACTTGAAGGTTCACAGAATTCTCTCAAAAACCTTTCAGAAGATCAACACTTGGAAAAGAATAGGGTCAGAAAAGCATTAATGCATTATAAATGTAATTTTTGCTTTCTATACAGTGAACAGCAGTAGATGATGTTAAATAATTGACTCAGAATAGAAAAAAATCTGGTAATCCCCATAGAAGCTTGCTGAAACAATTCAGATCCCTGAAATCTTTGTTTTCTAACTCTCCAGGATTCATATTACCATTTAAATATTAATTATATTATATATTAAATATTATTTATTTATATTTTATTTATCATTTATTATTTATTATTATTTATTATTTATTATTTTTATTATTTTTATTTATTATTTATTTATATATTAAATATTATTTAATTATATTATATATTAAATATTGTTTATATTACCATTTAAATATTAATTACATTATTGAAAGCATTCACCTTCCAACTCCCACTCAACACTCATAGCTAATGAATGAAATTTCTATTGTACAGTGGAAAGAGCTGTTGCTCTTTCCGTTGTAGACGGATGCTACCTTCTGAGGGAACTTTTTACTTCATTTATTGAATAACATAGAAGGTATATGGCATAAGGGAAATTGCAATAATTTGTAAACACAACTCCTGTTTTCGCACCAGTGGTAGAGAATAGTTAGATTGTTGATGTATTTTACATTTCTTTCCATACATTAGCACTTATACCACCCACCCTAGGCCAAATAGGAAGATTTCCTGGATTCATTTTGCTGTGTTACTTGAAAAGGTTATGTATGGTTATAAATACACCAACCACTCCAGAGAGCAAGGAGATTAAATCCCTGCCCTAGATGTATAGGCAGTTGATTCTTGTCCATAAAGTGCAGTGCTGAACAGAAGACACCTCCAGCCTAAATGTACAGACTAAAGAGATCATGCAACAGCAAAGCATAGTGTAGTTTGTGCAGTCTTGGAATAATGGCTCAATATAAGAGACAAATCTGCCTTTATTGCCTTTATTTTCCTCATGTTACATTGCCTCTATTTTTTAAAATATTCTTCAAAGCTTCTGTAAAACATTTTTTTGTTTTATGCATCTAAAAGAAGCAGATGAGACATTCCATATACATTGTCACATCCCTCTATGAATAACTTCATCACAGTTTGAGCTTCTTATTCCTGACTTGTTCAAAATACCATATTCTAACTTTATTTTTACTTTTTAGCTGTCTAAAAACTAAGCAAGACACTAAAACAGGTAGCTTGGCAGTAACCTGAGAATTCAGCACTGATCTTCACATGTTTTAGCTTTAAAGCTATGTTCCTTTGCTTCTGTTTTGCTCAATTACTCAAGATGGATCTATTTAGATGACTGATTCCTCTCATTATTCTTCTTTATCCACATACAAAATCCATCTTTACAGAGAGGCAGAGATTAAATTACATAAATTAAATGACAACATAATCCAACCAAAATTCCTCACATAATGAAGATTATTCCAAATTTTCTTTTTACACTGTCTTTATTGCACATTAATGCTCCACACAAGCTTTATACTCTACCTCTTTATCCTAAAGATAAAACAACCTGGGGTCAAGCTGATGCTTTTTATGACTTGAAGAAATTATTTATGATTCAAATGCCATGATTAGAATTGAACCTGAGGTTTTCCTTTGCTTTTATATGGAAATATTGATTGATAAAGAAATCACTATATTTCAATCATTCTATATTCACTTTAATGTATTTATTATATCTTGGCAGAATTCCTTACATGGAAAGAGGGTTGTTTTTTTTTTTTAATATCACCAGAGTTCCAAGGGACCGAGCTGACGGGCTTGGGGCTGATTCATTTAGGATAGGGAATATGCAAGGACTGTCACTTCCAAATGATTTTATTCTTATGCAGATGGACAGAAAGATGGACCCTTCATTTATACCTCAACATATTTTGCTTTTGTTAAAAGAAAAAGTGAAAATCATTCTTACTGCCTAGAGGCTCCTCATCTCATAAGTGAAAATAAAAAGTAGCTAGAATTTGTTGCCTAAGCATATGCTAATTGACTATTATGTAAGCCCAAACTTTATTGTTTTTCCTACAAGAAAAGATCTGCTGGCCAAAAATTGGTGCCACTGGCGTGCAGTGTATCAAAGGATGGTACTTGTCAGGTCCTGTCCTGCCATGAGCAGAGTACAGACTGAAGGACTCAGGGTGTACAATCTGACGTTTCTGTTACACTAGAACTAGAGATGCAACCTATGACACCATAGGCAGTGCTCCTTTCCTATAGCTTGGCCAGCACAATCCGCTGGCTTGGTGCTGCCATCAAGCCAGCAGCAGGCACCTAAAAAGTCTCCACCAGCAGTGGGGAGCACATGAAGGGAAAGGACAATGCAGCACATTGCGGTATTTTCACCAGCTCAAGTGTTTCTGCACTAGGCGTGCTCTCTGCAATGCCATCAATCTCCCAGTCATCCCACTTAATCTCTCAGCTACAGCTTTTACACCATTAGGAGGAAAGTAAGAGATGAAGTGCTTGCAAAATTCCTTGTAATCCTAATATTATTAGTTAGGAGAAACTGCTGCACAGGCATAAGAACTGAGAAACAAAACGTGTGCACTGTACAAGTTTCCATAGCTACAGTGGTGAAACATCACGTTTCTCCAGTCTTGGAAAACTGTTTCCAGTATTCACCACTCACAGGGGGCTATTAGAAATGCCAAAACAATTTTTTCACTATCTTTCTCTTTGTACAAATATTTATTTCTATTCATACACATATAGCATGGAGAGATTGTTTCTATTTGACAAAGTGATGGTGATAGTTGTTCTCAAGAGGTGCAACAAAGATGCAATAAGCAGACAGGCAAGACAAGAAGTACTGTCATTCACCAGCTCTACAGCAGGTCTGAAGGGACCAGCTCAGTATTCCACTATTTACACAGGCATCATTGGTAGGTTGATTTGTCTTGCAGCACTGTTCTACATCACTTAAAGCTTAAAAAAAAATGAATAAAAAGCTGAGCACACACAGCATTTTGTGTACTCCTGCATGTCAGTCTTAGTAATTATTTTAACCAGAAAGGTCTTTGTTTGAAGTCTCAATAATAGTAATGAAGATCATGAAATCTTTTATTATTTTTAAGAACTATTTTGGGAAAATGTAAGCCCACAATCTTACACCTGTTAAGATGCACCTGACATTTCAGCATACTCACTTCTTCACTGCAATATCAAGATTCATTCTGGGAGCACCTCATCCATCCTCCTTTCATCCCTCCAAAATAGCTCTTGCCATTCTAATAACTCTTATTAACAGGAGACCAGTGCTATTCTTCTCTTTCCCCAGGCTCATGTTGGATAAGACACGCAGGCAGAAAAGC
Organism: Rhynchotus rufescens; assembly: GCA_032273925.1. Taxonomy (NCBI): domain Eukaryota; kingdom Metazoa; phylum Chordata; class Aves; order Tinamiformes; family Tinamidae; genus Rhynchotus; species Rhynchotus rufescens. The sequence continues at coordinate 17,409 of JAVCKT010131282.1, forward strand.
ATCTCTGAGTCTCAAGGAGGTAGGTCTATCCAAACACAGGGCAATCTGAGAAAAAAAAATACACAAGTTACCTGAGCTCTCCTCTTTAGCAAGAGCTTATCACCAGGATTTCTTGTTTCCCAGCATAGTTGCCAGACATCTACATACCTGCTAGTGAAATCACTCTTAGATCACTTCAGATTCAGACTGAAACAAAGTGCCCTGGTTCAATAGTATAACATTTCCTTAAAGCTCCTCTGCATCTTTCCATGATACTTACATATTAAACTGAACACAGGCCAGACAGTATGGTGTTAAGGACTCATGGATCCACACCCAGAAAAGGTATAAGTATACACATGCATATATCATTGCAGGACTGTCAGAACCAAAGCTAATTTCAGTTCTCTTTTTTCCACAGTTGTTATGTGACACTGAAGCCTCTAGACATTTTTTATGAAAGAAATGGAGCTTATCCAGACTAAATAGGAAGAATTTTTCATAAATTAACATTCTATTTTAAGTGAACTGACATAATTCACATCACAAAGCCAAGAGAGGATTTAAGGACTGGCGAGTTCTTACAAGCAAGTGGGTGTTCTTCTAACTCATTCTGTTTGGGTGCTTTGAAATAATATAAAGTTTCCCACCTCTCCCAAATCAGAAATCCACATATACTTTGTGGATTTTGACATTACGGACTTAATGTCAAAGTCCGTACCAAAAGTCAGACCAAAGAAACATCCCAATCCATATCAAAGAAAATATTTCCTTACAGGAACTGGAGAGAAAGATTTTTCAACACATTTCTTCCACTCCTAAAGTAAGTTTTAGTTTATGTCCATCATCTTTTCCAAGTAAGCCCTGGAATCAGATCTTCTTTATGATATTTGAAAGTTCTTATATGGCATATTGCTCTATTGGCATAAGCAGAACAAAGAGGTTCTCTTTCTTAAAGGTGTTCATTCAAACAAACACCAACACTGTATTGATGTGCATGTGCCAAATCAATTCTCATGAAAGCAAACAAGAATTTATGCAAGACAATCCACTTATAAATCATCACACAATTTTTAAAATAAGAACTTTTGTTACTGCCAGCTAACTAGTAAGATCAAAAGATTTTATTTATTGTTTTTCTACATGCAGCAAACACACAAATTACATGTTGGACCCCAATATACATAAACTGTGAAAAACAGAGCTCAAAAATGTTGACCAGATGATAGATTAGATTATAAGTTTACTAGTTTCATAGTAGTTTAGAGAATAGCTGAAGTACTGGTGTTGTTTTACAAATGAAAAGATATTGCTTTAAGTTACACAATTTATTACAGTTAGACTACAAAACGAGCGAAATTGTTGAAAGGTTACTCTTGCTGAATAGTGGCAGAAGAACTCCCCCGGTATCCATCTTACCGATGTCTCATCACTGGTTACTTAGCACAATGCTTTCACTAGCTATTGTCAGCACCCCTTTTTCCTGCCATTCAGCCTTCATTAATCCAAACAAAACAATAATGACCACAACAAAAGCACAACTGTTCAAAAAGAGGCAGCTATGGGTGAAATATATGGCCCATCATCTCTCCTTGCTGATAGATGTTCAGAGTAGTCTTGTAAAAAAAATTAAAATGTGAACTTTTTTTTATATGTGACTACTCACTGAATACATTTCAGTGACTTGGCAACTGGAAT
>JAVCKT010131292.1:0-19083 GCA_032273925.1 Rhynchotus rufescens
CTTCCTTCCTTCCTTCCGTCCTTCCGTCCGTCCTTCCCTCCTTCCTTCCCTCCTTCCTTCCCTCCTTCCTTCCTTCCTTCCTTCCTTCCTTCCTTGCTTCCTTCCTTCCTTCCTTCTCCCCAGGAACCTTATCTTACAACTTATGACCTTATCATCAAGAAAAAAATAAAATCAAAAGATTTTCTGAGGTCATTTCTAGATTCAAAATATGCTTCAGAAAATCCTGGACATTCAGCTTACATTATGGACATAACCCTCAAGAAATAGGACTTTGTTGGCTCTGTCCTCTTGTCAGCTTCACTGGTCTCATGTCCCTGAGGTAAAGACTGACAAGGTCATGGAAACAGGAGCTGGCAGTCTCTCTCTTCTCCACAAATCTTATAGGCATTTCTTAACTCCTTTTGAGCTTCAGCTGCAGTGGAGAATGACCACCCACCAGCTGACTGTGGGAGCCAGCCTTGAGCATTGCCTTGCTCTGCTCACAAAAGCTGCTGCATCTGATAAATAATTGTAAGCAAGAGGATTAGCAGGCAGAGAGTCTCAAAAGAGTGAAGAGCTATTCCCCAAGGCAGAGATGCTGCTTCGCCAAGTTTCATGGAGGTAGGGAAGGAATTAATAATGTGTCAACGTGAAGGTAGAGGGCAGGTGAAGAGAAAGTGTTAGGCAGAACTTTCATGGGTTAAAAATACCTCAGGGTAACAGGATTCCTCAGCAAGTGTAAAGTGTAAAGTATCATATGCCAGATCCTCCTGCTGCAGGAAAAATAAGCTCACCTCACATGATGTAAATCAGGAACCAGGAGTGAGGCTTTATTTATCACTTGTAATTAGTGAGTTATGCATTAAACATCAACACCAGCAATACAACAGAGAAAGAGTAGATACTTGCAGTATCCACTTGGTAGTAATAAACACTTGAAACTACTGAACACTTCTGTAGCTCTTCACAAGCTCTGACCTCACACATTCAGAGCTACTCACACACATGTACGCACACAAATGCACCCTCACATCCATGTGGATTACAAGTGTTCAGCCGTTCTCCTGAGCAGGGGATTCCCTATTTACACACTCCCACAGGAGACACAGCTACTGCTTCACATGGCCCTGTACCACCCCATCACGTTCTGGACCCCTGTACCAGGGAAAGCTCCTATGGGCCAAGGGCACCCCCAAAGCGTGGGTGCCCCCACACTTCCCTCATTGGTGCTGATTTCATCCAGTGCCCCACAGCCCTGGGGAGGCAGCAGAGCAATGGGGCAACCACCAGCACCGCCAAGCCCTGGTCACTACTGGTCTGCTCCTGCTTCTCAGAGACTTCTCCAAGGTCTCTTCTCTGTCACACATTTTAACCTTCCCTGCTGCTTCTTTTCAAGTGGAATTTTTCTTTTCTCTACAATCTCCTCGTAATTTTTTTGGTTACTGCTTAATTTAGATAATAGTTGTCTTAAGCTTATCCCAGTTAATTTCCTCTTTATTGGATTTTGGACAAAAACACTCTTAGGTAGTATTGGTTATCATAATCATACACTGTTCACACTCACATTTACATATGCATCTTCCCTAGATAAGCCTTGATACAGTCTGTCACACAGCAAGGCAGGTAGCAGGAGAGTGATGTGTATGTACATTGCTGTGCTCAGGCCCTGAAATGCAGTTCCCGGTTAAAAACAGAAAACCTCAAGATTCCCTAAGCTTGCTGCCTTGTGTTGCACTTCTTTAACTGTCTTCTCATAGCATCTGAGAGCTGCTCAGAACACAGAAACAATGGAGAGGTCAGTGACAAGCTGTGGAGGTGAAGTATAGTTGCATAAATGTGGCTTTAAGATGTTCAAGGGTATCTGCAGATGCTGCTGCCATATCTTTTCTAGGATAGCCCATCTACAAAAGTCTTATACCACATCTATCAGGCCATGAGGATTTCTTTCTCAAAAGTTGCTGTGTTACTTACGATTAGGCTACTACCTCATGCCTTAGGCCAGCACACGCAGTGGAGTAAGGAGCTTCCCTAAAGCCAACACTTATACTTGGTCAGTGCAGGTGGACACCTGCAATAATAACACTAATATGAAAAGAATGAGTTTAGTCTGGTTGAAACAGCATAAGACCTCAAGTCAAAATAGCATGAGACTTAAGGCACAGTAAGCACCTTATTGGGTTAGAAGCATAGCAATATAATTTTCTCCAGGATTCAAATAACCCTCAGGGATAAATCTGTAAAACCTATTCAATATTGCTGGAAGAACTGCAGATTCATGTGTTCTTTCATTCTCTTCTGCACTTTAAAGCGTGGTTCTCATTTGCTGGTGTTCACAGCTTCTTGCCTGGGGAAGAAGTTGTATCTGATTACAACACATTTTCCCTATCCCGAATTGAGGTATTTCATACTAAGATATTGACTTAATTTGGCCAAATCCCCAGTGGTCTAAACTTGTTGAGTCATAGAAATACATTAAACCTTGCTGCTCCAGCCTTACCACCCAAAAAGCTAAGCTGGACTTCTGTCTGCTTTAAAGTTGGTTCAAAGAAACAAGTACCTCCAAAAGTGACTCAATACATCTTAAAATAGCTGTCCAAGATAGATCAAGTGAACTGTCTCTGAAGGTGTCAATTTTTCTGTAATAACTGCAAAAGAAGCCTGCTGTGACTGGCCCAGGCTTAACCATCTAACTTTGACACTTCTGAGATAGATGGGATGCAGCCTGCCCTCCCTGTGGCCTCTAATGTTGAAAACAAATGTCAAAGAGGAAATATTAGAGAGATCAGGTTGTCAGGCAATTAGAAGTGCCAGATTTGGATTCTTCATCCTGGCTTTTTATAATCTTGAACAACAACATAGGTTCATGCCCATTGATCTGTTGGTGGTAGCATTGCTTTCAAAGTTGAATTTCTGGGAAATGCCACTCATTTTCATGTTTCTTTTCTCTTCCTCAAATCTTGACATGCCTCATACAAAAGTTCCCATCTAACATTGTAGATTTTCAGTAGTGTGAAAGAAGACATAATAATTTCCCAGCTCTCAGTGGGGTTTGCATTCCAGGTACTGTATACATCTCATCCATCAGGGAGTATTTATCATCAGCCTCTTGCTTTTTCAGTTCATAAGAAAAAGGAGTTCTTGCAGGTCTTTTGCTTTGGGGATTTAGCTCTGGAGTTCTCAATTTTAAATAGACATTAGAACAGATATTCATATATCGGGTCACTTGCTGTAAGTACTATTTCTTAGCTTCCCATTTCCACAGAGTACAGAAGGTTTATTTGCCACTTTAAAGCCAAAAGAAAAACTGCAAAAGCAGTGGGGAGCTGCCTCCACCCCACAAGCAGTAGATCACGGAAATGTACAGAGAAAACTATGTAGAAAGGCAAACACAGCTAAACATTTTTGATTTTCTCAGCCAAAATCTATGCTGGTTTTATCTGTGCAAAGTACTCACACTCATAGAGTCTGCTTTGTTTATGAAAAGAAACAAGATGTCTTTTAAACAAGAAGGAAGTCATAACTTTTTCAGCCAAATTACTAAACCAGTGAAGCTTATAAAAAGAAAAATGTCATAGCATTTTGGCACAGTTCCACTGTTTATTGCTTTGAAATGACATAGAAACAGTGATTATCACTTAAATGACAAAGTCTCACTCAGCAAGAATACCACACCAAATTACAGATGCTCAGTGGAGAGACAGCTGCTACTACACATCTAAAAATGAATCCACACCTTGGTACCCAGTTGAACAGAGGGTTTCAGAATCAGCATTTACAGATTTGGATGCTAGAGTTTCATTATGCCTTCAACTCAGCTGTCCACCCACCAGAAGGAAATCCCTGTGGGACAGAAGAGGTAGATGAGTTGAAGAGGGTGGTATTTCAGGATCTCCAATCAGCCTTTCTTGGCAGGGAGTTCTGCTGCTCTGGGAACTCTCTACAGCTGTGTAGAGGGACTAGATCCTCTCTGCAGCATCTGCTGTCTCCTGTGGACCTCCAAAACAAGCCATCTTGAGTCATGTGGGGCACTCTCACTTTTGCAAATGTGGGTAAAAATCAAACATGTGTATGCAAAAGATGGATACTTTCACTACAAAGGATAGAGTAGGGGAAAAATAGAAAGAAGGGAGGAAGGGAGGAAGGGAGGAAGGGAGGAAGGGAGGAAGGGAGGAAGGAAGGAAGGAAGGAAGGAAGCAATAGTATAGCCGTTTTCTGTAACTTCAAGATGATCTGCCATTAAACATATCTCAAATGATACTTCAACTTGTTTAAATCAGAACTGCAAAAGTACCATAGGAACTGCTCTTATGTGCATTAATTGGCAGCTTAGACCTGGAACAGGATACATGTACATAAAGAATCACTGCTTAGTAGATTGTCTCAATCAGGGTATAGGTATTGTATAATCAATACTGAAGTATGTAATACTGAATAAAACAGCTTGAAATCAAAGGCAGCTCTGTGAGTGACAACTTGAAAACTAATTTTTGCATTTCCATCCCTGGATTATTAGGAAGTTAATGCTAAATGATAATGTTTACAGTTTTCACAACTATAATTGTGCTAATGATGGGTTTGTGTGTATAAGTTCAAGCTTAATATGTTGATATTTTAAATAAATTTGTTTAACATTTACTAAATTACAGGTCTTACTTGCCAAGTCTATCAAGATATTAAAATTTAGGTAAGTTATTTCCCTAAACTACAGTCTACAGTCTGATTAAATTTTTAAAAAAATGAGGTGTATAATAACTACTTTGTGCTGTTTTCTTCTCCTTTTGCTTAGTTCTTTGCACAAATACCTTAGAGATAAACAGCAAATAAAAACATGGTCATTGAATTTGGCATCACTCTTCAGAAAAGATTTTGCAGGTTCAGTGCAGCCTATTGGAAACACTACATTATCAGAAGAATGCTGAAATGGAATGAAAATAACCATTTTCGCTTCTTTGGGATGATAGCAAAACAGATGTCTTGATAAATTTGGATTTTTTTTCCTCCCCATCTGCTTATGATGTAATCTATCAATGTGAACTTTGCCTCTGCAGGACTTGCCTCTCAGGCATGATAGGGAAGTCTCCAGACTGAAGGGTTCCAAGTTCTAGAGCCTTCTAGGTGTCAGGGACTGTCTATAGTGATCCCATGTCCTCTTCAAATACATCTGCTTAACAGCAGATCTCTACTCTATTAAAATCTCCTTCTAGGAGCAAACTTGGGTCAAAAGCCTGATTCTATGGAAACACCTGTCCTTGAGGTGAAGGGACTTCTGCAACTAATCAAGAGAACCCTAAGTGATATGGACCACTAGCTGCAGTGGTGTTTTTCTTGCTAACCACAAAAACTGTGGCAGAAAGAGACCTTGCATTAGCTCTTTTGCTCCTTTCCACAAGTTCTTGAATTTTCTCATCCATATATTTCAGGCTGCTCTTTAGGTTATGTTCTAAATGTTATGTCCTTCTGCTGGTCAGTCATTTGTATGCTTAAGCTCCTGAAGTTCTTTTCTCTCCCATATCTGCTGCATTCACTTACTTTGCTGCCCTTCCATCCCTGTTTGCTGACACATCCCCCAGTCCTGCTCTCCATAGCAGAGTTTCCTTGGGTCAGCAATGCAGGATGGCAATGGATATGGTGCAAGACTGGTGCTCAGCCCTCACTCGACTCTGTGCTGAATTACTGTTTGTTCTACTATCTACTACTACTAATTAACTGTCTTCATGAAACTGTTAGAGATTACTTTGGAGCTTCATCTCATGGAATCACTCTGCTTACAGCTCTTTCATTTCTGTAATTGGCCAGTTGGAGCAATTCTGCACAGTGAAGTTTACAACTAACTACCCTTACATTCACCATACATTAGGATAATTAGGTGTCATCAGCTACTTCTGGGTGAATCAAAACAAATAGACAACAACCATGTCCTAGTAACAAGAACATTAAAATTAATATACATGTGTATACATTTTAATAAAATATGATCTTTCTTATGCTGTTGTTTATTCCGCAATACTTGGAATAAAGGTTGCTTGGAATAAAAGGCTCTCACAGCTTCATGACTAGTGAACAGCAGGCTTCTCCTCTGTGGAAGGTGCCACATGAATACATGTAGCCAAATGTTGTTCCAAAAGTGAGGCTTTTAACCGCCAGCTCCAGCTGTCAGATTATGTTTATTAAGATTAAAATCGAGCTGTGGGTCCACACTCCTTCCCTCAATGGCAAAGTTTTTCTATCTTATTACAGACATTCTCTACTATCTTGCTAGTATTTAAGCTCATCATTCAAACCTAGTGTTATTATTTTCTAACTATTTACATTCTGGTCATGACTAAATATTGTTGATTCTTTCTGCAAAAGTCCCTTTATACGCTAAAACTCTCATCCAGGCTTTCACTATCTTACATCTTTATTAGTATAAAACTGTTTTCGTCTGCTTTGGTAAATCCCTCTTTGCATACTCATTCAGACCTCTGCTGTAAAGTGCTGTTTTATAACTCATTAATTTTGATCATATTACTCTTGTCTTGGAAGCCTTTCACTGCCTTTTTCTTTCATATTGCATCAGACACAGGCGACGTCATTTTTTTGCAACATTCTTAACATCTTTGCCTTTCCATTTCAACTCTGTTTGCTATGACTTCTTCAAACCCTTTTCAGCCTATGGTGTCATCTGTATTTTCCACTGAGCCCTTCATGCTTAACAAGGCCTCTGCAAACTTTTGCAAGGGTATGTCAAGGCTGCCTTTTAGCTACTCCTTTACACTCTTTTTCTCTGTGATGATATTGAAGTCCTGATGATATTTAGTCTGCTGATGTACTGCAGCCAATGACTCTTGTGCTTTAGCAGTGCCTTAGCTTTTTCATATTTCTGATAATGTTGGCTGATTTTGTGTATGTGTATAATGTGCAAACTACTTACAGAAAAAGGATTAATTCTTCATCTTGTGCTTGGTTTTGCCAGTCGTAGTAGGTTTAGTCCTCGCCCATGAATGTTTTTTTCTAAAGGCAGTGTTCCTAAATACAGCTGTCTGTGTGACTTGTTTAAAGTAATGTATGCACATGCTGGTATAAGCCAAGACGAGAATACAGATATATTAGAATAAATTGATTTACACCAATGAAGATTATCTTACTTCCTGAAATGGTAAAAGCAACATTGACATAAGAACTTGGGACATCTGGAACTGAAACTATGATTGTAGTTATACAGTCAAAGCTTTAAAACTTTCTTATTTAGACAATAGTCTCTGATTCATTTTATCATTAGATAGTGCAATGCCATAGGGATGGAGATGAAAATACAGTGCAGTGAAGTGCATCATATTATGACAACAAGAGATAGGAAATACATAGGCAGATATTTATTATAGCAGACTATACAGGTGATATAGATATCAAACCACTTGGCAGCCAAGAACATTTTGTGGTAGATTCCAAATCCTCAATAACCATGTGGCCATTCACTTTTGTTAGCTGACATGTCTATGAAGTCTTCCTCATCCTTTGATCAGCATACACACGGGTTGGTGTCATCAAATAGCTGCATTTATTGCAAAGAAAATTAATATTTAGACATGAACTCGTCTTCTTTTATATTTTCTTAATTATTAGAATTTCAGATAGTACTTCTGCGGTTCCCTGTGTCATGGTATTTACTCCCAAAGAAGCAATTCCAACAGGAATTCCTTAAAGCAACATTACAGGTGTTCATGGCTTCTTTGTTGTAACAATGAAACACTAAGGTGTAAGGTGTTTTTCTCAGAATTACAGTTTTTCCTCAGAATTAGCCAGTAACTAAATAAGCTGTTTTGATCTTATTCCCATCCCTTAAGTTTATTAAAATGAAACAGCTAATCAGTCAGATCTGCAGATTAAAAGCCATGACTGGTATGATAACACTCTATATAACATTTTGGTCTCATCTAAATATTGTACATGAAAATAATGAAGACTGTATATATTGAAAGAGAAATCCCTTCACTAGATATCAGTTTGTTGAGAGGAACTCTGATGCAGATTTAGGAAGAGCTCAGGTGAGGCTAGAGTATGTTGCTTTATGTGGGTCAATTTTCACAGAGAGATGTTCCTATCACATGTCCTAACACAGATATCCAGTTGGGACTGTATTTGCTCTATATTACATTAAGTAATCAAGAAGTTACAGCCCTAATTGAGCAATTTGTCTCTGTTCTGCTTAGCACATGCTCAAGCTATAGGCCTCTGTCTTTCTCATGTCATGTCCTAATTAGTTACATGACAAGAAATGATATACAGCAGTGGTTAAGGAAGTTGAAAATTAGAGACTACTGTCATAGGAAATGATTGATAAAACCTTCTGCCGGAGTTATGGCTACCAGTGTAATGGGGAAAAATGATTGGAGTAAAAATCTATTTACAGCAACAACTGCAAGCCCTCTAATCCCTCCAGCTCTGATAGTGTCACTTTTGGTCTGAAACTTGGCCAAATCACTGTTGAAAAATCTAAGCCTGCAGAGGTGCCTCCAGAGCTTGATTAGACACTACCAGAAATCTCAAGTCTTCTCCCAGTGCTTATGGGCTTAGCATACCAGTCCTGGATCCCAAGCATTTAGATCGGCATCTGTTTGGAGTGTGGCATCGTTTTTGTTCAGCCTGCACACTGGGATCTCCTTTCCACGTTTATTTAAGAAAAAGGGCAGAAGGGTTGATATAGACCAGGATATACTTGTGGTGAATCCAAGATACTGCTAAAATTCATACCTTTAAAAATGTAGAAGTGCCCGTGGCCTGGTAACATAGCTGTCCCTTTGCAAAGCTGACCTCAGGCAGATCTATATTTGCTTGATCTGAGCCTGAGGAAGCCATCTCAGTATGTTCCTCACTGCAGGCAAGGTATGTGTGTTGCCTTGGACTGAGCCCTCCTCAGAGCAGTACGCTTCATTCACTCTTCTGGACTATAAAATATAAACATTATTTCTGTAGCTCTCAAGAGGGGGATGATGAGGTGATAAAAACACATAACTTGCAACACCAACTTCCCACATAATCTGATCAGATAGAGCTAAATAGATTGCAAAAACAACAAGTGTAAAGGCAGCAGATGTTTTTACTCTAAATAGAAATATTATGATAGTCAAATAGTGAATGGGAAATGTCTATCCTTATTGAAGGCAGGAAAAATGGTTGCTTGACAGCAGTAAATCATTTGTTGCCTTTTCAAAAGGCTGTCGTGTAAATGCCACTTGCTTTATGATCATTCCCAGGAAATGCCACTTTAGCCAAGCAAGCTTATGGCTGAAGCTCTGTCATTTTCCATCCAGTTTGCACAGTGAATCACGCACGGTGATAAAGGGGAGCAGGAGGCAGACAAGCGAGGTGAGTGGGGTGACAGCAGGCTGAGAAAGCCTGGCAGGACATTCTCCTCTCTGCTTTAACTAAACTGACAAATGATAGAGGATTGCCATTTTCAGGAAAACTGTGATCAGCTCGCAAGTAAAGGTTAGCGATTCACAAGCCTGAATGTTCACAAGCCAATATTTGTAAGACCGTTAAACATTGCATTTTCAATATAGTGACGTTTAGGACACAATAATATAGGCAACTGCACATGTTTGCACTAGCCAAAGGACACCCGAATACGGGTTTGCCACTACAGTTACATGTCTATTTGATACTCTGGCCCCCACTTGTCTCCTCCTACATTACCTACTGCACTTCCAAGGGAACTGGGGCTACCAGAAAGTACTGCACCATTTTCTATGAGCCAGAAATTCTGGTTCATAGGACAAGAGATACGGGCATCAGTGACATTACTTCAGCCCTGCCTTTAAAGCTACTAAACCTAGTTTGAGTCTAGTTTCTGGCCTAGCTGATGAACTCATTATGTAAGAGATTCACATCTGTCTGCAGTTATCCAAAGGAAGTGAAAACGGATGAAACAAAATAGTGGTTTAAGTGTTTTACAAAACCTAATAGCTCAACTAGAGTCTGTGTAAGGGGTCTGGGAAAAGGGCAGGTAGACAAGTTCAGCTGCAAGGCTCTCACCAAGAGATTGGTTAATTGCTCAGGCTCACTTCAGTGTCAGGGATTTACTACTCACTTGGGTTTAGTAGACTTTTTGAGGTCATGTCATATTTTAATGCTCTAAATAAACTCTGGCTGATGAGTTTATTTTTGAGGGCAAATAAAGATCTTGTCATTGCTTCTAGCATGAGCAGAAATTATGATACATGTGACATTAAATTTTCTCTCTCAGAGCTGGGCCTATTCAGGCTAAAGAGAAGGCTGAGAGGAACCTGATCAGTGTATACATATACCGTAAGGGAAGGAGTGAGGAGGATGGGGCTGGCCTCTTTTCAGTGGTGGCCAGCAACAGGACTAGAGGAAATAGTCACAAACTGAAGCATCAAAAGTTCCACAGGAACTTAAGGAAAAATTTCTTAACAGTGAGGGTGACAGAGCCCTGGAACAGGTTGCCCAGAGAGGTTGTGGCATCTCCTTCCCTGGAGATCTTCAAAACCTGCTTGAATGCAGTCCTGTGTAACATGCTTTAGGTGACCCTGCATGTGTAGGGGGTTTGGACTAGATGATCTCTAAAAGTCCCTTCCAACCTTAATGATTCTATCATTCTATGATCCTATGATTCTATCCCCACCTAGCTGCAACCATAAATGGATTGGTATCTACAAGCAGATATCTGAATCAGGCCACAGGACCATGTTAGCTGGCACAGTGATGCTGGAGATAAGGTATCAAAAGCCAGGATAACAGTAGTTTCACCCTGTTTGAATTCTCTCTCATACAAACAATTTGGGGTGGTAGCATCTGCCCTTCAGAAAGACCGTCAAGTAACCATTTAAACTACCAATTTAATGGTAACTTTTCTTCTAATTACCAAAAACTTCAAGCTGCTGCAAGTTTAGAGTGGTAAAATGATAGCTTCGCTATGAGCATTCTCCAGGGAACCTGCAGTAGCAGCTTTCTATATTTTATTCATTATGTGAGCAGAATTTATCCCAAGTGTAAGCATGATGGTATTTCAGTGAATGCATCCAACCTCCCTGACAAGAAAATGAGAACCCATAGTGCTTAGGAAATAGCCTACAAGAATTTTCATTAATGATGTAAGGTAATAGGCACCATTTAGGTGTTGTAAGGACTATGTATTCCATTTACCATTTTGACTTTTAGTTTTCTCTGTTGCAGGCAAAGAGTTGTTTCAAAGGTGAGTTTTATTCCACAAAGTTTGTTTTATATTTCTCTAATAACTTCTCCTAACCTATATTTAGAACCTAATAATATCTACAAGCTTAATTGTACCTAGTGAACTCTCCTGGTCACAACATTGCCATGAGGGAAGCAGCCTATTTGAGATACACACAACATAGTATGACCTCCAGGACATATATATTATTGCAGAACATTTGAACAAATTAGCAGCTTATCCAATACCATATTTCCCAATAAAATCCAACCAAGTATAGCATTTATTATTATAGAGAATATTTGAATTCTACTAAAATACTTTAAGAGTTAGAAAAATATCTATTCTTCTATCTCCAAAAGGTTAATTTTATCTGCTTTTGCATTCTATTTAAATTTTTCTTTGTTTATAGCAAAGCATGCATGTTTTTAAGCCAAGATGCAGCAAAGCTGTTGAGTATACATATTCTAAAAGTTTTTCTAGCTGTAGATCAAAAAAAACACTTAATTCAAGGGAAAAACAAGCTATCTTTGAAGTATCACACACTGAATTTAGTTGCAGCATTCAGTATGCATAGCAAAATTAATTGAGTCTTTGTACTTACAATGTGGTAAAGAAATATACAACTTGCCATCATATATTTGTAATGCTACATTTTCATGGCAACTGCAGCTTTCTGGTAACTTTGACCTGCTTTTAAAATCCTGGAAACTTTCTTAATCCATCCATTGCTAAAGCAAAATACTACAGCTTTAAGTCCAGCTTCCCACAAATAACCTGAAAAGGCTTGTTTGTATTTATACAAATGTATGTGTATGTATGTGTATTTATATACACAGAGACATCAGGTAGCTTCAGACCTCTCAGAATTAGAATCAAGCTGCACTGCAACAAGAATCTCTAATCTGAGAGAAGAACACAGCAAGTGGGACAACAGCAACTCGATTAGAATATCAGCTATTGAATCTCCGTTCTCTCCTCACACACTTCTGCATATTTAGTTCCTGTGTATGACCCAAAGGACAATAATAACACATCACAGCATTTATTCACTCTTAAATTCATGGTGATTTAGAATAAAATGGCCAAATCAGCCAAAAGGTTTCCCTCCTTCAGTTGTCCCCTTCATACCAGAAGGGACATATAAAAAACTGAGCCTCACACAAAGGTATTAGCAATGCATTTTGGTGTTCAGACTTTCCTTAAAAAAGAGAAATGGTGTCATCACAGCATGAAAAGACAAGCGTTTAACAGATTAACCATATTAATCTGCATTTGCCAAAGTGTACTGTCTGAACTCCATTTATCACTGCATATCTCAACTTCATTACAAGGTACTTTGATTGGAAAATCTCCCTGAGATATAGGAAGTGAGCCTGGGCTGTCCTGTCAACATAGTAAGATGGTTTTTCTCCTGACAAGGTAAGAATGATGGTCCTAAAATAAATTGTTAAGTAAATTCTTGCTAATTTTTTGGTTGACTGTCATGTAATGAAAACTATGGGTCCAAAATAAATAAAAACACATTCTATAATCCACCAACAGGGATTCTGTGTGATCATTTCATATGAATTTGTTCCATTCAGCAACGTAGTTATTAGTGTGCATATTTTTGTATAACCTGCATAGCTACCTCTAGAGACAGCTAACGAGACTAAGCCATGAAACTTCATTTCTCCTACTCCATTTCACTTACTTCATTTCAGTATTCAGCACGAACAGTGCGGGACTAAGAGATTTTAGAAATAAGATGAAGAAATAAGCAAATACATACAGAATAGACTATAAGTGTGATCGAATACCTACAGAGTTGAAATAACAAAATAATGACAACAAAAAAGCAACTGATAAAATATTTCAGTGTAAATACAGCTTTGGAATCCAGCACTGCCACAGATAGCACAAACGATGCTCTTAAGATGAATTGTTTCATAAACGGAGCAGTTACAAGGAAGAGGCCTTTATCGTTTTCTATGCAGACCTGAAGAAGGGCACATTTATGGGAATAAGAAACTCCGGGTACTTGGCAAAAATCCAAAGACTCTTTCCTTGGTGGGGATCCTTTCATACTGCAGGCTGGAAGAGCCTCATTCTGGGCTTGACGTGGACAGAAATAATACAAGTTATCAAGCAAAGCAGCTGCTCACTGTTGGCTCAGGTGTATCTCCACCATGTCTGCTTCCCCAGCACCTCTGAGCCTTGCTGTCAAAGAAAAAAAATAAAAATGTCATGTTATGCTTGGGGAAACCTTACAGCAGATAATTGCAAAGTCAGGAAAACTTAGTTTATAGCTCCTAAAAAGAGACAGATGAAGGACGGGAGGAAGCGGAGAATGACTGGGACACAACATCAATTATTTAGCACAAATTGCCCTCACCTTAGGTCCCTGAGACACGCAGAAATAATTGGTCTGATGAGGGAGGGCATAAGGGGGACCAGCGACACAGAACCAGCAGGTTTATTTTGTGACCACAAATACAGAACAGACACGAAGCTCATGAGATGGGCGCAGTTATTCTAGACAAACAACATGACAATGAGGTGCATTTTGCTGCTCTGGGAAGATAGCACTTGTCAAGATAACAAAGACATGTTTGACTCACAAATTAGCCTTCTGGTGCTCAACACAACTGAGGCAGAACACATTCCTATTCAGACTATAAAATAAAGTGACTGTTTCTATGCTCTGTAAAGCCATAAATATTATGTTTTATTTACTCTTGTTTTTCTGTTCTCTAAAACTGTTCAAACACACTTATTTTTATTAAAGGTTCAGATTTAAACCTGCCACCAAGTAAGCAAAGCCACAGAAAACCTAGGTTTGTGGACCTTCAGATAAGTTGTGTAGCACTTTCTAACAGAAGTGTATGTTCTGAGGTAAAATTAAATGGATAAATAGCAACCTCACGATTTTCAACCATAGCTCTTCAAGAAGAGCTCAGGGAACAACACTTAATCATACACAGAGAGATACACAAGGTTTTCTTTTGAAGACAGATATAGAAAATACCTCTCCCTACCTCATTTTTTTTTCCTGCAGTACATTTATCACAGCACCAATTTGCACATAGTTATAAATAAATCCAAACATGGAGTGTTGTGGATGTTCTGATCCATGAAACTCAACCTCTTCATATGTGGCAACGGTTCTAACACCACTTGAAATAGTCACAAAGGCTGTACAGTACACCATGATATTTCAGTTGGTTCTGCATCTGTGCTTTGAACGGGTAAGCATAGCCATCCTGGAGATGACAGGAAAAATAAATACTGGGAAGACTGAGTACATATCTAAACCCTTCAAGATTGCTTAGATTCCAAAAGCAGTTGGACATATTTATGATAAAAATAATAAAGACTCAAGGTCCATTAGCTACAAGTATGGCTTCTTATTCAGGCTGCCCCTACATCTCAGGTTGTTAAAATTGGGAGAATCTTCTGGGAAAGTATTACCTGTACACCCCTGTTCTTGTGCTCTTGCCCATCTACAGAGACAAGACTCTGAGCTTTTAAGACTTTGCTCTAGGCCTATCCTTGTACATTTATACTACTTATTGGCTGCCAACATTTTTTGTTGCTTTTTGTTAGCAAACCAGTTTCAGCTTCCATGCTGTCTGCTCTTCAGGACAACACATGGTCCTGCACTTGGGCATACATTCTGCACTCCTGTTTAGTGATTTTCTACAGGCATAATTTTGTCTTCTCCTCCAGTGACTGCCTGAGCTCCCTCAGCACAAACATTACACCAGGACTGCCAATTACATTTGCTTTGTTTAGGCAATGCAGTGAGCAGCAAGACAGCACATTTGGTTGATGCCTGGCCAAGCAATTACCATTACAGCCTTACTGGCCAGCTGCTAGACTCCCAAGTTCTGTGTCTTTTGCATATAGTACACATTCTGTCCCACAGCCTTACATGCTTACTAAGTGGCTTCAAAGCACAGTTTTGTATCTATCTGGCACATATACATATTCACCAGTTTGTCTCCTGACCATGAACATCCTTTCCACACAAAGAGCTGTTGTGGCTTGTACTGCTGCACTGATTGAAACTGGGGGATCTGAGCTTCTTCAGTGATGACATGTACATCCAAATTACTCTATATTTCAGCCTCTTTCTGCATTTTAGTTCCTTTTCTCCATCTGTCCCTCTAAGCCTTTCTCAAGTACTGCCAACTTTATCCTTATCACAGAGTCAGCATGACAAAATTATTTAAACATTTTTCCCTTCCATTTCTTACTCAATGTTTGGCTTCATTTATGTGACTTTTTCATACAAAATTCTAGCAACAAAAGCCTCTTAGCATAAGGTGTCTAAGAAGTATCTTGATACTAATTCATCACATTAAATTAAAGATGTATTTCTCAAGGGAAATGTTCTTTGCCATTTCTCTTGTTAATGGGAGGATGTTAGGTTGGGCTGTCTTTCTGCCTCTGATTTTTATTTTATGCTTTCTGGTTCTTTGGCTTTCCCACAGACTGAATCTGAACCCATCAGAACCACCGGTGTAAAGTCCACTGTGTGCAGCTGAACTAAAATGTCTCAAGCTGAACTAAGATGTCTTACCTCTGGTAGTGAGAACACCTGTGGAAGACCTAGCAAGGTGTCAGTGGCAGAATACATGGCAGCAAACCCAGCATGTGAAACTGCCCACTGACCAAATTCTCACGGGGGTCTGGAATGGCCCATACGTATCCCTTTTTTTCAGCAATGTTTAGCAGATGCCTGGGCAGTAGTTACTCACAGTTACTCAAGGCAGATGAGATAAGGATATAGTTGTAAGAGACTTAAGGGGCCCTAGGAACAGTGAGTTTAGTCCTGCCCATGTGTCTAACCTGTATGTCCAGCCCACACTTCCCCCACCGGCTACTCCTCCTTGTGGTTCCTGGAGCTCCCTATCCTGTCTGCAGTATAAGTCCCTTATTAAATCTATCCTGTTTAGTCCCTTATGGGTCTTGAGTGTCTCTCTCCACTCCTCTCTTGTGGTCGCACCTATCTTCTCCTTTCTTGTGACTCTGCACTTGTCAGGGTTCCCAGGGCACGCACAGCAGCTATGAATTAAACAATGTTTCATGTTTCACAAACAATTATGAATAATTGGTAAATAAATTCTTTATTCTTAATCCCACTTTATTAGCTGCCAGCAACACACCTCTCCTGAGAGCTCAGTTAAGACTTTAAGTTGTCTTTTAGTATATAAGTATTTCAGGCAGAAAGGTGACACTTATGAAGATATCAAATGTTCAAGGAGTTTCTGCTTCATGATTACTGATTAAATAATACATATCTCCAATGATCTCACAATTGCAAGCAGCATTTTGGGCAGTTGCCCTAGTGCTGTCTATCTGCCATATACCATATCAACATATGCCCATACCATGCCCTGTGTTTCCTATTGAGAATAGGAATAGATGGATAGATATCCAAGCAATGTTTTTAAATGTTTCACAAGACAATTTGTTATTGTGTCTTTTGGTGATTTTTTTTTCTTTTGTGGGAGCAGAGTCTGGTATTACCAAAAAGAACTAGGCATTCCTCCAACAGAGGAATAAAGGTAGGAAAACTTGTTATCTTAATGTCAAAACAACACAGAATTCTTTTGGTCATGGGTATGTGAGCATGCACATATATGTATACATGAAGGAGGAAGTTGATTTATAAATATATTTTCTGTAGCTTTTTGCTTAACTGTTGGCTTTGACTGGCTCACACTAGCACTCTCCAAAGCGAAATCTTCTGGAAGGGGACTGTAACTCCCCTGCGCTTGGCTATGGCACCAGGAATCCATCTTTGCCTACCTTTTATTTAGCTGCTCAGACATAGCCAGAGCAAGCTGGGCTTTGATGTTGTTACTTGCAGCCTCTTCTGCCAGTCATGATTGCTGAGCTCCTGGATACATGGGGAGAGGTCAGGGAAGAAAAGGAGACAGTTGAAAAAAAAATAAAAAAAAAATGCTGACATGAGCACTTCATACTCACTTATGAGGGTAGTTATCCTTTACACTATATAATGCTGCTAGTGAATTGGAACAGGTCACAGATCTTGCCAGCTGCAGTAGAAATTGTCAAAAAAAAAAAAAAAAAAAAAGAAAAAAAAAGAAGGGTTTCAGGTCAGTGTGGGGAATGATACCCTGGGAGACTCATGGCCTTTCTCAGAAGTCAGAACGAAGGCCAAGTTCTGAATGAGGAGGGCAACTCTCAGTGGACTTGAGGCAAATAGTGACATCTAGCAGTTTCCACACAGGAAACCATGATAGAAACTGAAACATAACTGAGGGAGAGGAGCTTAGGATCCCCATTATCTGAAGAACAACACGCAGGGGGTAGTCTCCCTCTGAGGAGAGGGCAGTTAATAGCTGCAGCACTTCAGTGGTCTTGTGAGTCCTCAGAAAGACACATAACAGCATCTCTACTGCAGCTCAGGCAGCCTGCGAAGCTTCACCACCACCAAGAAGCATTTCTCTGAGGCAGCGTCTCCCAAATCCGGCCCCCAAACTCCTGTGGCTCCCCTTGTGCTCCAGAAAGCACAGAGGTTTCTGAACATGTTCATTCAGCCCTGACATGCTACAAGGAAGCCAGGAGTCAGGAGGGATCTATAAACATGCTCGGAGGGAGCAATTACTCATGGAGTGTGAATGATGGAATCAATACACACACACTTTGAATGGTCCTTGTCCAGCCCTGCTCAGCAGGAGGGGAGTTTATTTTAAGCCATTTTAGCAGTCCACCACAGCAGGTTTTTCCATCTTTACTGCAGTTGTGAGGCTTCTGGAAGGCCAGAGGAGAGACATCTGGTGGAAGGATGTGTGTGGAGAGCAAGTTTGCTTCTGTAAAAGCAAAAGAAACCCCAAAGTTCAGAGTAAGCTCAGAAGCCAAAAGTTAGGTTAATTAAAATATTTCATCCTGTCACTGAGGTTCGTGGAAGCAAACCACAATATTTAATTGTGCCTTTCAGATTCACACCGTGCCTTGCCTCGCTTCACTTCTGTCTGCCTCTTCCTCTGCTCCTTGTGGGGATGAGGATTATGAATCAGAATTCAGATGAGGCCATGTTATAATAGTCTGACTTCAGATGCTTTCTGCTAAGATGTGACTGGTGCTTTAGGCTGATCATTCATTTTGGGGCATTTGGTGAAAGTACATGAATGCTGATGGGCTTTCAAGGGAGGTAAGTCACAAGTCTTAAAACTTTAATATTAACAAGAAGTATTTGGAGTTGGTGTAAGACAGGCATATCATGGAAGAGGGATGTCTTGAAAGAAACCCTTCTGATGTCCATAAAAGACCATCAGGGAGGCTGGAATATGGAGTTCTCTTGAGCTGATTGAATCTGCAAAATTTCAGCATTAACTTTTCTAAGTCATAGAATCATAGAATCCTTAAGGTTGAAAGGGACCTCTAGAGGTCATCTAGTCCAACCGCTCTGCACACACAGGGTCACCTAGACCCCATTTGGCACAGGATTAGTCCAGGTGGGTTTTGAAGATCTCCAGAGAAGGCGACTCCACAACCTCTCTGGGAAGCCTGTTACAGGGCTCTGTCACCCTCACTGTCAAAAAGTGTTTCCTTAGGTTCCTGTGGAACTTTTGGTGCCTCAGTTTGTGGCCGTTTCCTCTAGTCCTATTGCTGTCCACCACTGAAAAGAGGCCGGGCCCCTCCTCCTCACTGCCTCCCTTGACGATCACCTCCCTCGACCTGCTGGAGACGCTCTTCCTAACGCACTTCAGGATCCCGTTCGCTTTCTTGGCCACCAGGGCACACTGCTGCCTCATGGCCAACTTGTCGTCCACCACGACACCGAGGTCCCTCTCTGCAGGACTGCTCTCCAGCAGGTCAACCCCTAATCTGTACTGGTCTCCGGGGTTATTCCTCCCCAAGTGCAGGATCCTGCACTTGCCCTTGTTGAACTTCATGAGATTTCTCAGCAT